>JAJQKJ010001814.1:0-135000 GCA_029574335.1 Rana kukunoris | reverse complement strand
CCATAATCAGCCCTAATTAACTCCTCCTTCCTCCGTTTTGCAGGACAAGCAAAATGTTTTAATAAATTTTGCCTTGATATACAAGCGATGTCTTGATATAAGAGTAGCGTCATGTCACAGCTGAGTATAAAAAAGAAGAGAGGATCCTCTAAGTGTAGCAATATGGTTACATGTAATGAAGGGACAACATTTAGTAACTTATTGCTACACTTAGAGGCGCCTCTCTTCTCTTTTTAGAAAAAAATGCTTTGATATACAAGTGCTTTGGATTACAAGCATGTTTCTGAAACAAATTATGCTCGCAAACCAAGGTTTTACTGTATTTATTTTATATTATTATATGTATATATATATATATACAGTATATATATATATATATATATATATGTATATATATATATATATATATATATATATATATATCTTTTTTTTATATTATTTATATGTTTATTGTTTTTCGTTTTCCTCCTGACCATAATAGATCTAGAACAAGGGTCTCAAACTGGCGGCCCTCCAGCTGTTACAGAAGTAAAAAATTCTGATGAGGCATTGCAAGGCTGACAGTTAAAAAAAAAGAAAGAAAGAAAAAAGGAATAAAAAAAATATATTACTTTAAAAAAATGTAAAACATTTTTGTTTTATATAAAAAAAAGGGGGGGTTGCTAACCAGGGCCCTGGGAACCTCTGGGCCCCGGGGAGCTCTAGGCCCTTTAATAAAAAATTACAAAATATATATAAAAAAAAATTACAAAAAAAGGGGGTTGCTACCCGGGTCCCTGGAGACCTCCGGGCCCCTTACAGGCAGGGGAGGGCTGGCAGGGGGGGCAGGGTGGAAATCTCCCCCTGGGCTGGTGACACTATGCACAGCCACCGGCCACCACTACCAAATGCTGTTTTTGCAGAGCAGGATGTAAGGGGGGCCTCTGTGCGGACTCTGATGTGAGGGGGGGCCTCTGTGCGGACTCTGATGTAAGGGGGGCCCCTGTGCGGACTCTGATGTAAGGGGGGCCCCTGTGAGGACTCTGATGTAAGGGGGGCCCCTGTGCGGACTCTGATGTAAGGGGGGCCCCTGTGCGGACTCTGATGTAAGGGGGGCCTCTGTGTGGACTCTGATGTAAGGGGGCCTCTGTGCGGACTCTGATGTAAGGGGGGCCTCTGTGCGGACTCTGATGTAAGGGGGGCCTCTGTGCGGACTCTGATGTAAGGGGGGCCTCTGTGCGGACTCTGATGTAAGGGGGGCCTCTGTGCGGACTCTGATGTAAGGGGGGCCTCTGTGCGGACTCTGATGTAAGGGCGGCCTCTGTGCGGACTCTGATGTAAGGGCGGCCTTTGTGCGGACTCTGATGTAAGGGGGGCCTCTGTGCGGACTCTGATGTAAGGGGGGCCTCTGTGCGGACTCTGATGTAAGGGGGGGCCTCTGTGCGGACTCTGATGTAAGGGGGGCCTCTGTGCAGACTGATGTAAGGGCGGCCTCTGTAAGGACTCTGATGTAAGGGGGGCCTCTGTAAGGACTCTGATGTAAGGAGGGCCTCTGTGCGGACTCTGATGTAAGGGGGGGCCTCTGTGCGGACTCTGATGTAAGGGGGGGCCTCTGTGCGGACTCTGATGTAAGGGGGGCCTCTGTGCAGACTCTGATGTAAGGGGGGCCTCTGTGCGGACTCTGATGTAAGGGGGGCCTCTGTGCGGACTCTGATGTAAGGGGGGCCTCTGTGCGGACTCTGATGTAAGGGGGGCCTCTGTAAGGACTCTTGTGATCATGAAAAATCTTAGACTGTTTTCCTTGATCCATCACTTTTCCATGCTCTATGGGCCACTTGACTGGACTTGCCCCCCAGGCCTAAGGCTGCCAGCCCTCCCCTGCTTACAGGTGTACTACCTGTACCCCCCCCTGATGGCGGCCCTGGTTCCGCAACAGCTGGAGGGCTGCCAGTTTGAGACCCCAGATCTAGAAGAATGATTGCAGAAAAGTCCATCAAGCCCCAATTTTATTCTTTATTTTTAGTAAATTACATCTACTTCATGCTCCCTTTAAAGCACACAAACCTCAATCTGACGGCTAATCTGAGTATGAATGTGTCCTCAATTTCATGAATGAATGGAATGTCCAGGGCGCTCAGGAAGGGCGGTTGGCCCCGATCTGTACGGGGGGCCCCCACCCTACAGGAAGGAAGGTCCATCTGACAAAACTGTTTACCTGCTGAGCTCCTGACAAGGACTGGGCTGTGCTGTGTTGTCACATCTAGAGCAGAACATGTTCTCAGCTGGTTGTATGGAGGAGCCAAAAGGTGGAAATACAATAATAGGAAGACAACGGCTTCCAAAAATACCTTCATTAACAATGCGGAGGCCTCGCTGGTCTTCTTACATCTGACCGGAGTCACTAAAAGACGTCTTACCATCTGAATTGTACAACACAGTCCAGAAGTCCCCAAAAATATGACAGGTCCTGGTCATTTGTGGCCAATGTTGCAAAGACAGGTATCTTCTGTGACAGCCCCACCACTCTGCACTATGTATGGGGTCAGTGATGGAGCAAGCAGCCAGCAATGATAGTTATTGGAATTTTCTGGGGATTCTTAGCTGGGCACAAAGGACTTGGCTGGTACACATTCAGGGGTGAGTTGGTGATGCCTCGGAGGAGGGATAGTCCCTCTTCTGAGGGCTGTCTTTAATATTGATTGGACCCTGGTCAGGGGGACGCTTGGGGGGCTGGAGCCCCGAATGGGTCCCAGAAAAGCCCCAAATCTCAAGCATACCAGTATTTAATTGTTAGCCCCAAGAGCTGCTGAGCGGGGACCATTCTGATCCCAAGTGACATCCCACTGGTGCAATGCCGGGACTGTGGGACGTGTGACACCCATCATAGGAGGTACAAGCTTCATAAGGCGGAAATCACAGTGCGGCCGCCATGCCACATTTCCACTCGGGTGGGCAGCTCTACTCTCCTCTCCTCCTCTGCATCTGTGATGATGGGCATTGGGTGTGCCGCATCCGCACACCGCATAACACGGCTGAGCTGAGGTAGGTCAGTGTCTGTAGGTCAGTGTATGTAGGTCAGTGGATGTAGGTCAGTGTCTGTAGATCAGTGTCTGTAGGTCAGTGTCTGTAGGTCAGTGTCTGTAGGTCAGGCAGGTCAGTGTCTGTAGGTCAGTGTATGTAGGTCAGGCAGGTCAGTGTCTGTAGGTCAGTGTCTGTAGGTCAGTGTCTGTAGGTCAGTGTCTGTAGGTCAGGCAGGTCAGTGTCTGTAGGTCAGTGTATGTAGGTCAGGCAGGTCAGTGTATGTAGGTCAGTGTCTGTAGGTCAGTGTCTGTAGGTCAGGCAGGTCAGTGTCTGTAGGTCAGTGTATGTAGGTCAGGCAGGTCAGTGTATGTAGGTCAGTGTATGTAGGTCAGTGTCTGTAGGTCAGTGTCTGTAGGTCAGGCAGGTCAGTGTCTGTAGGTCAGTGTATGTAGGTCAGGCAGGTCAGTGTATGTAGGTCAGTGTCTGTAGGTCAGTGTCTGTAGGTCAGTGCAGGGCCGATCCTACCCGGGGTGCAAAGGGTGCAGTGCACCCAGGCGCCACAGAGGTGAGGGCGCTGAAGAGCCAGAGTGCCTGTCTCAAATCACTCTCTCTCCTTGTTTGTGTAGAGCCGCGAGCGGAGCCGCGGCTCTCCCCGCCGCCGCCGCTGCTGTGTTTGACGTGTCCCCCCTTCCTCCTCCTGTTAGAGAGGGAGTGAGGAGTCCGGAGATCGGAGCGGCTGTCTCTGTGTGGAGAGACGCTAGCTGCTCAGTGACCTCGCTGAGTGGGCGGTCCATCATGCCTGACACTGCTCCTCTCTGTGTGTGTCATACGAGGACTCCTGTCTGCGGCGATCTGTGATCCACCCGGGCGGCGCGGCTGCACACTGTCACTGTCACAGGTCGCCGCAGACAGGAGTCCTCGTATGACACACACAGAGAGGAGCAGTGTCAGGCATGATGGACTGTGTGTTTTTCAAGTAATGGAGGGGGGGGGGGGTCTGTAGTAATGTAGGGGGCGTTTTTTTTTCCTGGGGGGAGTATGTACTAATGGGGGGGGGGGGGGTTATCCCTGGGGTCTGCACTAATGAGGAGGGGTTGTCCTGGGGGGTTTGTACTAATGGAGGGGTTTGTCCTGGGGGTCTGTACTAATGTGGGGGTTTGTCCTGGGTGGGTCTGCACTAATGGGGTGATTTGTCCTGAGGGGGATCTGTACTAATGGGGGGGAGTCTGTACTAATGGGGGGGTTTGTCCTGGGGGGTCTGCACTAATGGGGTGATTAGTCCTGAGGGGGATCTGTACTAATGGGGCAGTCTGTACTAATAGGGGGGCTTGTCCTTGGGATATGCACTAATGGGGGGGTTTATCCTGGGGGGTCGGTACTAAGGGGGGTTTGTCCTGGGGGGTCTGTACTAATGGGGGGGTTTGTTCTGGGGGGTCTGCACTAATGGGGTGGTTTGTCCTGGGGGGTCTGTACTAATGGGGGGCTTGTCCTGGGGGTATGCACTAATGGGGGGGCTTGTCCTGGGGGGTAGGTACTAATAGGGGTGTTAGTCCTGTGGGGTAGGTACTAATAGGGGTGTTTGTCCTGGGGGTCTGTAATAATGGTGGGTTTGTTCTGGGGGGTCTGCACTAATGGAGGGGTTTGTTCTGGGGGGTCTGCACTAATGGAGGGGTTTGTTCTGGGGTCTGTTCTAATGAGGAGTTTGTCCTGGTTGGGTCTGTACTAATGGAGGGGTGGTTTGTCCTGGGGGTCTGTACTCCTGGGGGGGTTGTCCTGAGGTAGGTCTGTACTAATGGAGGGGGTTGTCCTGGGGGGAGTCTATACTAATGGGGGGGTTTGTCCTGGGGAAGTCTGTACTAATGGGGGGGGGGTTTGTCCTTGGGGGAGTCTGTACTAATCGGGGGTTTGTCCTTGGGGTCTGTCAAGGGGAGTTTTTAATGGAGGGAGATTGGTTTGTCCTGGGGGTCTGTACTAATGGGGGGTGGTTTGTCCTGGGGGGTCTGCACTGACGGAGGGGGTCTGTACTGAGGGGCAACTATAGGTGGAGGAAGGGGGGTGACACCATGTTTTACCTCAACGGGTGACAACAACCCTAGTGACGCCACTGCAGCTGCGGGCGCTACCATCAGAGAGAGAACCCCCCTGCCGTGTGCCACCAGAGGGAAAGCCACACAGCCTAGTGCCATCCCTGGCGGAGAAAGGAATGGAGTCATTGCCAGAATACAGATCTGGGCTCTACCCAGCGGAGTATCCATGGGCAATTCAGAGTGAGCCGACTCCTGATCAGAGGAACCGTTGTTGCTGTATCGCTGGGTCAGGTGAGAGCCGATCTGCCATTATCTACTTATGCCAATAGGAACTGTAGTCTCTGACCATCTCCTGTAATATGTCTGCAGTCTCTGACCATCTCCTGTATTATATCTCCAGTCACTGACTGTCTCCTGTACTATAATTGCAGTCTCTGACCATCGCCTGTACTATGTTTTAGGACACTTTCTAACAGTATCAGAGAGGTTCCCCTCCAGGTCTCATTAGTGTACGCTCTTCCAGTATTTTCTTTATTGATAAAAGATCATGAGAGGATCCCAGGGCAACAAATACTTCTTAGAGGAGCATCTCTGTGTTTGAGTCATTGCCATAGAAACATTTGTAAAGGGGAGGAGTTGGTAAGATGACCACGCCCCCTTTGTGGGGGCGCCAGAAATATTTCTGCACCCAGGCGCCTGTGACCCCAGGATCGGCCCTGGGTCAGTGTCTGTAGGTCAGTGTCTGTAGGTCAGTGTAAAGAAAAGCCTGTGCCACATTCACCCCCCCCCCCCCCCAACCTTGGACTTCAGGCTGAAGCCTCTGGTCTTTATGCCACTTAGCAACACCCCTGACTTTGCCACTGATCTCTAGAGACTAAGATCATTCCGGCGGGAGTACAGTCCAGGATCTTTGTCCTCATATGCTGTTCTTCAAGTCAAGAAGGACCCGATACCTTATCCCATAAAACAAAAACAAGTCCTTGGGTTGATTTCTTGTGCCTGGACACAAGTTGGAAATAGGTGTTACCTGTCTGTGCAGGAATAGTGGGAACCAGTAACCAGCGGATCCTGAAGGTGGTAGCTCTACACAAAAAATAATAGAGTCAATGTAGATGCATTAAGTGCTTGGCAGAGGTCTTCTTTTTTTTTTATCATTCAAGTTTAAGTTTATTTTCAAAACAAAAAAATATAAAATATACAGCTATGCGCCAAATAACACAGTAAATATTACAGCTGAACATACATTTGAGAATAAACAGGTACATTCAGTGTTTATCGTTTCCAACATTTTTAACCTCAGAGGTTAGTACTTATTGAACTGCAAAGAGAAATGAGAACTATTAAGATAAGTCAGAACCCCATAGGTAATATAGTTTGTCCCAAATCACCTCCCTAATCCCCCAAGATCTCATATATCCTATGGTCTGATCCAGAATATTAAAGCAATGAGGGATGTAGTAGACCAATCTTTCATAGACCCCAAAAAGGTGGGTATCCAGGACAATCTCTGCCTCTCCGACACCCCTCTTGGGATCACTCTGTATCCTAGAGGTGGACCTGTCCCTTCCACCCAACCTCCCCAAAAGCAACTTGATCTAACATTTGTCTATAGAACCAAGACAACATCCTACCCAGGGTTAACTATAATAGAAAAACCCGATATATAATGGCAGAGGTCTTCTTTAACCAGCCCCGGAGGATTTGGCTGCCAAATGACCGGGCCACATTTTACGATTCGGCACTGCGTCACTTTAACAGACAATTTCGCGGTCGTGGCTCGCAAACAAAATTGACGTCCTTTTCCCCCCACAAATAGAGCTTTCTTTTGGTGGTATTTGATCACCTCTGCGGTTCATTTTTGCGCTATAAACAAAAATAGAGCGTCAATTAAAAAAAAAAAGCAATATTTTTACTTTTTGCTATAGGCTGATACGTGTTCTTCTGCATATTTTTGGTAAAAAAAAAAATATATTTATTAATTGGTTTGCGCAAGCGTCTACAAAAAAGGGGTTGGTTTTTTATTATAATGTTTTTATTATTATTTTATTACAATATTTTTTTACTAGAAATATCGTCGACCTGTGATTTTTATTGAGACTGCAATATTGCAGCGGACACATCGGACACTTTTGATGCTATTTTGCGACCATTCACATCTATACAGCGATCAGTGCTATAAAAATGCACTGATTACTGTGTAAATGACAGTGGTGGGGAAGGGGTTAACCACTAGGGGGCGAGAAAGGGGTTAAGTGTGTCCTAGGGAGTGATTCTAACTGTGTGGGGGTTGGGCTACCTGTGACACGACGGTGATCACTGCTCTCGATGACAGGGAGCGGTAGATCAGTGTCCTGTCACTAGGCAGAACATGGAGATGCCTTGTTTACATAGGCATCTCCCCGTTCTGCCGCTCTGTGACACGATTGCGGGACACCGGCGGACATCGAGTCCGTGGGTCCCTTGGGCACAGTCACAGAACTTGTGGCGGCAGATTTAAAGCAACGTGCCTGCCTGTGCCGTCCTCCAGACGTATATCTACGTTAGGCAAGTGGTTAAGTCTCTATTTCCCCCCTCTTCTTATAATCTGAAGTCATATTTGGAGCATCGATTGCCAGTGATGAGAAGTCTGTGAAGTGAAATCTTTTTCTGCTTCAGAATATTTTTATCTCTGTGTGTTTTATAACGATGTTTTCCACGTTCAGGGCTCTCCGCGCGGCACTGCCAAGGATATTACTGCACTCCGAAGACTCACCATTCCCAGGGTTACATAATCACTCCCCAACATACCCAAACACTGAATAATCCTCATTACCCCGGAGTCCCGGCGAACGTGTAATTAATTACTTATAAATAAGACATTCTGGGGCAATTTATCAAAGTCGTCTTCTTACCGTCATACAGAAAACCTGCAATGGATCAGCTGAAATAAGACGGCAATTAAGCAGAACTCCCCCCCCCTCCAGTCTTGCACAGTTGTGCCGGCTCGGTGGCTCCTCTACTCTACTGAAATGGCTTCCTCTGATTTCACTGCACACTGTGAGCTTCTCATAATGCATAACTCCCAACTTTCCCTCATTTCAAGGGACTGTCCCTGATATGGAGCCATAGGTGTGCGCACAGGGTGTGCTGGGTGTGCCCAGGCACACCCTAATGCAGCACAGATTCCCCCATACCGCCCTGGCTCGCTTTATTAACCTCTGAAGCACTACCGGCTTCCCTCCTCTCCTCTCCTGCGGGCTGTTGCTGCGGGGATGTTTTAGGATGAGTGAGGGAAGGGGCTGGTAATTATGTATTAATCAGCCCCTTCCCTTTCTGAATGAACATGGTGGGTGATCGGTAGTGTGTGTTTGAGCTTTGAGGTGCACACCCTAATGCAATAGGCTACCTATGTTTGGAGCAATGTCCCTCTTTCCCCTCATTTGTCCCTCATTTTGGTCTGATCTAGATTGCACAAAGCCAATATAAAGGAATAGTAGTGGTAAAAAAAAAAAAAAAAAAAGCCCTTGTGTATTTAAATACCCTTTTTTTGGTTAATTCTCCTTTAAGGGGGTGTGGCAGGGGCGTGTCCTATGCCTACATACATTTGCTGGTAGGTGTCCCTCATTCCCATCTTAAAATGCTGGGAGGTATGGGTGATGTGCATTAGAAGCTGCAGCAAATCACAAACATTCCGTCTCATTTCCTGGTGGGAGGACCTCCAGTTTCAATCAGTCCTTTCCTCCCCAGCCTGACTGTCCTTGGTCCGCCCCTTTCATGCAAGGAGGGTCAGCATTGAATGTGGGCATTACTGAAGGTGGTTTACATGCAAATGAAGTCTGCCTAGGAACACCCACCCCTCCAGACTGACACCCACCCATCATGGCACCCTGAGCCCACAGGAATCAGGTTGAATGATACTGACCAGAGGCAATGCTGTATCCTGGCCTAGGCCAACAAGGCCCAGGCCTAGGGCAGCACTTTGCAGGGGGGCAGCACGGACAGTGTCCCCGTCGGCTTGCGCTACACTGTTAGGCAAATTAGTTTAGCGCCCCCATAAATCGGCCGCACTGCTTCCAGTATGTGGGGAGAGGGGGGCGTTGCTTCAAATTTTTTACCATCCCTGTCCCATTGCAGAGATTTCCCTTCACTTCCTGCCCCATAGCCAAACAGGAAGTGAGAGGAAATCTATGCAAATTAAGGGAATCCATTGCCCCCCCCCCCAGGCCATCAGTGTCCCTACTTGAAAATTTCAGGGTGGGTCTTAAACTGCAAGGGGTGTGGCCTTGACAGGGAGGGGGTGGGTCATATTCAAATTAGGGGGTGCATGAGTTTAGTCAGGCCTAGGGCAGCACAAAACCTAAATACACCCCTGACCAGAGGCCTCCAAACTTTCTAAACAAAGGAACAGTTTATTGTCCTTTAGATTTAAGAGGTCCAAACTGTAGCCAGTTGGAATAAAAAATGCCCCGGCATCAGTAGGAGTAAACAACGCCACAGGCTTGATTAGTGGGAGTAAATGTGATGGGGCACTGTGTGATTGGGGGGCTCTGTGATGGGGGACTGTGTGATTGGGGGGCTCTGTAAAGGGCTGACCGTGTGTTAGGGGGCTCTGTGATGGTGGACGGTGTGATTGGGGGGCTCTATGATGGGGACTGTGTGATTGGGGGCTCTATGATGGGGACTGTGTGATTGGGGGCTCTATGATGGGTGGACTGTGTGATTGGGGGTTTTATGATGGGGACTGTGTGATTGGGGGTTTTATGATAGGTGGACTGTGTGATAGGGGGCTCTGTGATAGCGGAGGGGCTCTATGATGGTGGACTGTGTGATGGGGGGCTCTATGATGGTGGACTGTATGATTGAGGGCTCTATAATGGGTGGACTGTATGATTGGGGGCTCTATGATGGGTGGACTGTGTGATTGGGGGTTTTATGATGGGGACTGTGTGATTGGGGGTTTTATGATAGGTGGACTGTGTGATAGGGGGCTCTGTGATAGCGGAGGGGCTCTATGATGGTGGACTGTGTGATAGGGGGCTCTATGATGGGGACTGTGTGATTGGGGGCTCTATGATGGGGACTGTGTGATTGGGGGCTCTATGATGGGTGGACTGTGTGATTGGGGGTTTTATGATGGGGACTGTGTGATTGGGGGTTTTATGATAGGTGGACTGTGTGATAGGGGGCTCTGTGATAGCGGAGGGGCTCTATGATGGTGGACTGTGTGATAGGGGGCTCTATGATGGTGGACTGTATGATTGAGGGCTCTATAATGGGTGGACTGTATGATTGGGGGCTCTATGATGGGGACTGTGTGATAGGGGGCTCTATGATTGTGGACTGTGTGATAGGGGGCTCTATGATAGGTGGACTGTGTGATTGGGGGCTCTATGATGGGTGGACTGTGTGATAGGGGGCTCTATGATGGTGGACTGTGTGATAGGGAGCTCTATGATGGGGGCTGTGTGATAGGGGGCTCTATGATGGGTGGACTGTGTGATTGGGGGCTCTATGATGGGGACTGTGTTATTGGAGGGTCTATGATTGTGGACTGTGTGATAGGGGGATCTATGAAAGGTGGACTGTGTGATTGGGGGCTCTATGATGGGGACTGTGTGATTGGGGTTTTTATGATAGGTGGACTGTGTGATAGGGGGCTCTGTGATAGCGGAGGGGCTCTATGATGGTGGACTGTGTGATAGGGGGCTCTATGATGGTGGACTGTATGATTGAGGGCTCTATAATGGGTGGACTGTATGTTTGGGGGCTCTATGATGGGGACTGTGTGATAGGGGGCTCTATGATTGTGGACTGTGTGATAGGGGGCTCTATGATAGGTGGACTGTGTGATTGGGGGCTCTATGATGGGTGGACTGTGTGATAGGGGGCTCTATGATGGTGGACTGTGTGATAGGGAGCTCTATGATGGGGGCTGTGTGATAGGGGGCTCTATGATGGGTGGACTGTGTGACTGGGGGCTCTATGATGGGGACTGTGTTATTGGAGGGTCTATGATTGTGGACTGTGTGATAGGGGGATCTATGAAAGGTGGACTGTGTTATGGGGGGTTCTATGATGGTGGCCTGTGTGATAGGGCGCTCTATGTCGGGGACTGTATGATTGAGGTCTCTATAATGGATGGACTGTGTGATTGGGGGCTCTATGATGGGGACTGTGTGATTGGGGGCTCTATGATGGTGGACTGTGTGACAGGGGGCTCTATGATGGATGGACTGTGTGATTGGGGACTCTATGATGGATGGACTGTGTGATTGAGGACTCTATGATGGGGGACTGTGTGATCAGGGGCTCTATGATGGGGGACTGTGTGATTGGGGGCTCTATGATGGGGACTTTGTGATTGTGGGCTCTATAATGGGTGGACTGTGTGACTGGGGGCTCTGTGATAGATGGACTGTTTGATTGGGGGCTCTATGATGGGGGACTGTGTGATTGGGGCTCTATGATGGGGGACTGTGTGATTGGGGGCTCTATGATGGTGGACTGTGTGATAGGGGGCTCTATGATGGATGGACGGTGTGATTGGGGACTCTATGATGGATGGACTGTGTGATTGGGGACTCTATGATGGATAGACTGTGTGATTGGGGGCTCTATGATGGGGGACTGTGTGATTGGGGGCTCTATGATGGGGGACTGTGTGATTGGTGGCTCTATGATGGGGACTGTGTGATTGGAGACTCTATGGTGGGGGACTGTGTGATTGTGGGCTCTATAATGGGTAGGCATGTGCAAAAGTGAAAAATTCGTTTCGTTTCGTTTCGTTTCAATTCGTCATTTAATAAATTTCGTTAAGTTAGGTTCGTTACATGTGTTGAATTCGTTTTCGGAATTCGTTCGTTTTCGACCGAATTTCGAAAAATACGGTCGAAATCGAAAATATTTCGACCGTTTTTCGAATTCGTTCGTTTTCGACCGAATTTCGAAAAAATCGGTCGAAATCGAAAATATTTCAACCAGATTAGAAAACAAATAGTCTCTTTTCTAATAGAATTTTTTTCGAATTAAATTCGAAAATATTTTTTTTTTTTTTTTTTTTTTTTTTTTTTTCGAATTCCGATCGAATTTAGTCCGCGGATATTCGATTCGGAATTCGAAAAAAAAAATTCGATTTCGACTTTTTTTTTTTTTTTTCGAAATTCGGTCGAAAATGAACGAATTCGGAAAACGGTCGAAATTTTTCGTTATTATAGCAATTCGAAAATTCGTATGCATCCGAATGTCCGAATAATGGAAAATTCGTCCGAATTTCGATTCGGAACGAAACGAAATGCACATGCCTAATAATGGGTGGACTGTGTGACTGAGGGCTCTGTGATTGGTGGACTGTATGATTGAGGGCTCTATGATGGGGACTGTGTGATAGGGGGCTCTATGATGGATGGACTGTATGATTGAGGGCTCTATGATGGGGACTGTGTGATAGGGGGCTCTATGATGGATGGACTGTATGATTGAGGGCTCTATGATGGGGACTGTGTGATAGGGGGCTCTATGATGGATGGACTGTATGATTGAGGGCTCTATGATGGGGACTGTGTGATAGGGGGCTCTATGATGGGGGACTGTGTGGTTGGGGGCTCTATGATGGGGACTGTGTGATTGGGGGCTCTATGATGGGGACTGTGTGATTGTGGGCTCTATAATGGGTGGACTGTGTGACTGGGGGCTCTGTGATGGGTGGACTGTATGATTGAGGGCTTTATGATGGGGACTGTGTAATTGGAGAAGCTGCACTTATCTTTTTAGATATCCTCCACAAGAGAAGAGAGGATTTATGACATCAAACTGGCCAGAAACCTTTGTACAAAAATGATATATATATTATTATATTTGCACCTTGTATAGAATAATAAGCCGCATGTCATCAATTCATTTCTAAAATCAAGCAAGCACTTGTCCTCCCCCCCCAAATTCTAATCCAAACAATGAGAATGCAAAACAATTATTCATTCTTTAGTCCTTCAATTTAGATGTATGTGAAAATGTTCCGTATCCACCAATCCATTGATGGGAACAACAAAAATGATTGTTGAACATTTTGAACTTGATACATTGTTTTTGTTTCTATTTCATTGATGTAACTATTTGCAATTTTGTTCCTGAGATGATGATCGGATAACAGGCAATTGCTACTTTTTATTTTTTGTTGGGCTTTAACCAGAACGCCCGGATAGAAATGTTTCTTTTTGTTCCCCTATTGAGCTGCTCTGTGAGGAGGAACCCTAATGCCGCGTACACACGACCGTTTTACGGGATGTAAAAAATGACGTTTTTAATGGTCTAGAAAAAACAAAGTTTTTTTCAACACGATTATTGTTAAAACGGCCTTGCCTACACACGATCGTGAACAAAAAAATGCGCTAGCAAAGCGCGGTGACGTACAACACGTACGACGGCTCTATAAAGGGGAAGTTCCATGCGGATGGCGCCACCTTTTGGGCTGCTTTAGCTGATTCCGTGTTAGTAAAGGACAATTCGCACTTTTCTGTCTGTTACAGTGTGATGAATGTGCTTACTCCATTATGAACGCTAGTTTTACCAGAACGAGCGCTCCCGTCTCATAACTTGTTCTGAGCATGCACGTTTTTTTCCCGTAGTTTAACCACTTAAGCCCCGGACCAATATGCTGCTAAATGCCCAAAGGCGTTTTTACAATTTGGCACTGCGTCACTTTAACTGACAATTGCGCGGTCGTGCGACGTGGCTTTCAAACAAAATTGGCGTCGTTTTTTTCCCCACAAATAGAGCTTTCTTTTGGTAGTATTTGATCACCTCTGCGGTTTTTATTTATTGCGCTATAAACAAAAATAGAGCAACAATTTTGAAAAAAATTCAATATTTTTTACTTTTTGCTATAATATATATCCCCCAAAAACATATATAAAAAATGTTTTTCTCAGTTTAGGCCGATACGTATTTTTCTACCTACTTTTGGTAAAAAAAATTGCAATAAGCCTTTATCGATTGGTTTGCACAAAATTTATAGCGTTTACAAAAAAGGGGATAGTTTTATTGCATTTTTATTATTATTATTTTTACTACTTATGGCGCCGATCAGCGATTTTTTTTCGTGACTACGACATTATGGCGGACACTTCGGACAATTTTGACACATTTTTGGGACCATGGTAATTTTCACAGCAAAAAATGCATTTCAGCCCTGGTTCACACTGGTGCGTTTTGAGATGCGATTTGGCATGTCAAATCGCATGTCAAAACGGCAGATTTTGCCTCAAATTGACGGCAATGGCACCGTCCTAATCGGTGCGACGCTGCATCTGCGGCATTGCACCGATTTCAAAAAGTAGTCTCTGTACTACTTTTTGCGATTTCAGCCTGCGATTTACATTGACATCTGTGCAGAAACCTGCACAGATGTCTCTGAAATCGCGGCTGAAATCGGGACTGCCGGGCGGGAGTGAAATCGTGCGAGTTCAGCTGAACTCGCACTGCTTCACTCCCGCAGCCCAGTGTGAACCAGGGCTAAATTGCATTGTTTATTGTGAAAATGACAGTTGCAGTTTGGGAGTTAGCCACAGGGGGCGCTGTAGGATTTAGGGTTCACCTAGTTTGTGTTTACAACTGTAGGGGGGTGTGGCTGTAGGTCTGACATCATCGATCGAGTCTCCCTATAAAAGGGATCACTCGATCGATGCAGCCGCCACAGTGAAGCACGGGGAAGCCGTGTTTACATAAGGCTCTCCCCGTTCTTCAGCTCCGGGGAGCGATCGCGAGCGGGCGGCTAGAAACGAATAGCCGCGCCCTCGTCCCGGATCATTCCCCGCGGGTTTCCGACCGCCGCATGTAGCGGGGGGATCCCGATCGGACCCCCGACCCGCGCAAAGGCAGAGACGTATATATACGCCCATCTGCCTTAACGTTCCCTTCTGTGGACGTATATCTACATGCGGCGGTCGGAAAGTGGTTAAAGCCCACACACGACCATTTTTTACGACGTTAAAAAAACGAAGTGAAAAATTAGAGCATGTTCGAAATTTTTAATGCCCATTTTTCACGTTGTGAAAAATGTTTTGGAGCCCACACACGATCGTTTTAATGACAATACTTATTTTTTTTACATCCCGAAAAACGGTCGTGTGTACGCGGCATTATAGACAGGTCCCCTTTATCTCATATAACTCATGTCATATATGGAGGATAAATTGCCATTACTAGACTCTAATAACATCCTCGGTTAATAAAGGAACCGTATTCGATGACATCATCGTCTTCATCGCATCGAAACGCGTCTGCTCCTCTACTTAGCTCAGAGATGGATCTTTCAGATGTGTGGCATTGCGAAGTCTCATTCACAGGTGAAACTTTATATTTCTGGAGTGAAGATTTTCGGGACGGAGTGACCTCCTGTAAGGTCAGAAATTAAAGGGTTTTGACATGAAAAATTAACTTTTAAAACAACCTTTAAAGGAAAACGTCTTCTTCACTAAAAGAAAAGTGATGTAACAAATATAAAACCGCTACAATTAATCTTTATTAACCACTTAGCCCCAGAAGATTTGGCTGCCCAATGACCGGGCCATTTTTTGTGATTCTGCACTGTGTCACTTTAATTGACAATTGCGCGGTCGTGCGACGCGGCTCCCAAACAAAATTGACGTCCTTTTTTCCCCACAAATAGAGCTTTCTTTTGATGGTATTTGATCACCTCTGCGGTTTTTATTTTTTGCGCTATAAACAAAAATAGAGCGACAATTTTGAAAAAAAAACACAATATTTTGTACTTTTTGCTATAATAAATATCCCCCCAAAAATATGTAAAAAATAAAAAAAAAACCTCAGTTTAGGCCGATACGTATTCTTCTACATATTTTTGGTAAAAAATACCGTATTTATCGGGGTATTGCGCGCACCCGCGTATATTGCGCACCCCCAACCTAGAAAAAAAAAAAAAACTTACGGTTTTGTCGGTGTCTTGTCCGGCGTCCATCGGCGACCTTGTCTCGTCCGGCGTCCGTCTGCAGCCTCAGTAGTGTCCTCCCGCACTGTCTCTGAGCCGATCCCCGCTTCCCGCGCTGTGTTTGAACTACTCCGCCGACATATACCGAGCGCAGTACACTCGGGCACGCTCGGCTCCTCTCGCGTAAAGGACGCACAGGACGTGACCGCGAGGGGAGCCGAGCCTGGCCGAATGTACCCGTGTACTGCGCTCGGTATATGTTGGCGGCTCAGTTCAAACACAGCGCGGGAAGCGGGGATTGGCGTATCTCGCACACCCACGATTTTCCCATGATTTTAAGGGAAAATGTGTGCGGTATACGCCGATAAATACGGTAAAAAAAAATTGCAATAATCGTTTATTGATTGGTTTTCGCAAAAGTTATAGCGTCTACAAAATAGGGGATAGTTTTACGGTATTTTTATTATTTCTTTTTTACGAGTATTGGTGACGATCTGCGATATTTATTGTGACTGCGACATTATGGCGGACACATCGGACACTTTTGATGCTATTTTGCGACCATTGACATTTATACAGCAATCAGTGCTATAAAAACTACTTAATTACTGTGTGAATGACACTGGCAGGGAAGGGGTTAACCACTAGAGGGCTAGGAAGGGGTTAAGTGATTCTAACTGTGTGGGGGCTGGGCTGCCAGTGAAATGACAGTGATCACCGCTCCAAATGACAGGGAGCAGTAGATCACTGTCTTGTCACTGGGCAGAACAGGGAGATGTCTTGTTTACATCTCCCCGTTCTGCCGCTCCGTGACACGATCGCGGGACACTGACGGACATCGAGTTCGCTGGTCCCACGCGTACGGTCACGGAGCTTGCGGGGGGCGCTCGTGCAAGCTAGGCGACAGATTCAAAGCAACGTACCTGTACGTTGCTTTGCCTGCCCGTGCCTTCCTGCCGACGTATATCTACGTTAGGCAGAAGGCGTCAATCTGCAGGAGGCTGCAATTCGGTTGCCGAAAATTCAAATGTTGCTTCTTTGCAGGCAGGGCAACCTGAGGGCATACGGTCCATACAGAGCGTCCCGGAAATCTCACATCGCTCACGTGACTCGTCCCTTTTCTCCGAAGTCTGCACAGAGCTTGGAGTTACATTTCAACGATCTTCAGCTCTGTGATTGGTTTGTTTTTGGAGTGTATTTTACCAAACTAAGAACAATTATTTCTTTTTAGCAGGCAGGTCCTTTAGTGTAGGAAGATGTAGGAGGATGATGTGAAAAGGCACAGAAGAGATCCAATAAAAATCTGCAAAGATACTTTCTAAAATCCCTTTAGAAATATACAGCTGACCTCAACTGGGAGTATCTTTTGTAAAGTATATACTGCTGTCCTGGGAGGATATGCTATAGACAGCTATTTTAAACTGTTTTACAGTCCTATTGATATATGAGGAACTCCAGTTGTGTATCATAGACCATTTATTTCATATATAGGTCTAACCCAGTAGTTTCAAAACCAGGATGCAGCCCTTTGCTCGCTATTATACGGCCCTTGGGGCATTATTCCTCCCACTGACACCAATAATGGGGCACTATTCATCCCACTGACACCAAAAATGGGGCACTATTCATCCCACTGACATTAACAATGGGGCATAATTCATAAGGTTGGGACTTTACATGAGGCCATGGGCGTCCACTCCATAGGGCAAGGGGGGTCATTTGCCCCCCCCCCCTGAAATCGCCAGGGAGAGCCAGGAGCAGGGCCGAACTGGCCCTGAGGCCGATTTAAGCGGTGACTGCAGTGCTCCCTGCCCCTCTAGTTGTCCCTTATTTAGAGTGCCTGTCCCTCTTCTGGAATCAAATCCATTTGTCCCTCATTCCAAAAGGTTCCTCTTTTAGACCTGAAATAAATATACTGTCAATATAGTGTAGTGTTTCAGTCAAGGGAAAGAGGTGCTGTGTAATGTAAAGGGGTCCAGTGGTGCAGAGTGCTGTGTAATGTAAAGGGGACCAGTGACGCAGGGTGCTGTGTAATGTAAAGGGGTCCAGTGATACAGGGTGCTGTGTAATGTTAAGGGGTCCAGTGATGCAGGGTGCTGTGTAATGTAAAAGGGTCCAGAGGTGCAGGGTGCTGTGTAATGTAAAGGGGCCCAGAGGTGCAGGGTGCTGTGTAATGTAAAGGGGCCCAGAGGTGCAGGGTGCGTTGTAATGTAAAGGGGTCCAGTGATGCAGGGTGCTGTGTAATGTAAAGGGGTCCAGGGGTGCAGGGTGCTGTGTAATGTAAAGGGGTCCAGGGGTGCAGGGTGCTATGTAATGTAAAGGGGTCCAGGGGTGCAGGGTGCTGTGTAGTGTAAAGAGGTCCAGAGGTGCAGGGTGCTCTGTAATGTAAAGGGGTCCAGGGGTGTAGGGTGCTGTGTAGTGTAAAGAGGTCCAGAGGTGCAGGGTGCTGTGTAATGTAAAGGGGACCAGTGGTGCAGGGTGCTGTGTAATGTAAAAGGGTCCAGAGGTGCAGGGTGCTGTGTAATGTAAAGGGGTCCAGAGGTGCAGGGTGCTGTGTAATGTAAAGGGGACCAGTGGTGCAGGGTGCTGTGTAATGTAAAGGGGACCAGTGGTGCAGGGTGCTGTGTAATGTAAAGGGGACCAGAGGTGCAGGGTGCTGTGTATTGTAAAGGGGACCAGTGGTGCAGGGTGCTGTGTAATGTAAAGGGGACCAGTGGTGCAGGGTGCTGTGTAATGTAAAGGGGTCCAGAGGTGCAGGGTGCTGTGTAATGTAAAGGGGACCAGTGGTGCAGGGTGCTGTGTAATGTAAAAGGGTCCAGAGGTGCAGGGTGCTGTGTAATGTAAAGGGGTCCAGAGCTGTGGGGTGTTATGTAATGTAAAGGGGTCCAGAGGTGCAATTGTGGAGAGGGGGTACACAGTAGTGACAAAGATGCAGGGGGGACAGTGGGGTGTTTTTACATTTTAACGTGGAGGGGGTACATTTAACCCCCGCTAGCGGTCGAAGAAAGGGTAAAATGTGACTGCCCCCCTCTGAAAAAATTTCAGCGGACGCCCATGCATGAGGCATGTGGTAGAACTACCATAGGCCTCCATCCCTGTAAATGGATAGAAGGGGGGGGGGGGGGGGTTTGGGACTTTAAATGAGATGCGTTTTTAGCAGTATGCAATTAAATATATATATATGGAATATAAAAAATGTTTCCATAATAGCCAGGCTCAAAGTTGCCAACCAAAAAAGCAATAAACCAAATTAACCTGTCTAGCTGTATGCATTAAAAACAGAGGTTTAGTTTCATGTATTTTTTAAATACCTGTGTGAGCTGCAGGCCCTGTCAAGGCTCTCTGTGTACTGCAGTCCTAACTATGAATTTTAAAGTCTCCTTAATAGGAGCACAGGAGTGCCAATCAATAGATAAGGGGGCAGGTGATTTTCCAGTGCTCTTTTTTGCCAGACCAACTATAGGTAGGGGCATGGTCAGGTGATCACCTGCCCCCTATCTATTGATTAGCACTCCTGTGCTCCTATTAAAGCGGATCTCCACCCTAAAGTAAAGATCCGCTGATCGGAACCCTCCCCCCCTCCGGTGTCACAATTGACACCTTTCAGGGGGGAGGGGGGTGCAGATACCTGTCTAAAGACAGGTATTTGCACCCACTTCCGGCCCGCAGTCTCGGGCAAAAGTCGGGTTTTTTTGCGACATCCCATCACCCCCCGTTGTGTGCTGGGAACTCTCGGCTCCCAGCACACAGCGGGAGTCAATCGGCGGGCACAGCGCGACTCGCGCATGCGCCGTAGGGAACCGGGCAGTGAAGCCGCAGCGCTTCACTTCCTGGTTCCCTCACCGTGGATGGAGGGGGGAACAGCAGAGAGACGAGCGAACGCTCTCCTCTGCTGCGGACGCCGCTGGACTCCAGGACAGGTAAGTGTCCTAATATTAAAAGTCAGCAGCTGCAGTATCTGTATCTGCTGGCTTTTAATATACTTTTTTATTGGGACATCCGCTTTTAAGGAGACTTTAAAATTCATAGTTAGGACTGCAGTACACAGAGAGCCTTGACAGGGCCTGCAGCTCACACAGGTATTTGAAAATACATGCAACTAAACCTCTGTTTTTAATGCATACAGCTAGACAGGTTAATTTGGTTAATTGCTTTTTTGGTTGGCAACTTTGAGCCTGGCTATTATGGAAACATTTTTTATATTCCATATATATATTTATTTGCATACTGCTAAAAACGCATCTCATTTAAAGTCCCAACCCCCCCCTGCCTTCTAATAATGGGGTAGTATTCCTCCCCTTGACACCAATAATGGGGCAATATTCTTCCCACTGACACCAATAATGGGGCACTATTCCTCCCAGTCACATTAACAATTCCTTCCACTGACACCAACACTGGGGTACGATTCTTTCCACTGACACCAATGATGGGGTAGTATTCCTTCCACTGATACCAATGATGGGCAATAAAATGGGATGGCTCCCCCAAGGGGCTTTTAGTAAAAATCTTTTATTTAACCACTTGATACCCGCCCGCCGTCAAATGATGGCGGGCGGGATACTCTATGTTCATGACAGCACGTCATATGACGTGCTGTCATTTAAAGCGGCTGGACGCTAGGTGGAGTTCCCGTCTAAAATATGCAAATGAGCCTATACGCCGATTCCCGAACGTACATTTTTTATAAGTCGTTTGCGTTAGCGTAGGTCCGGCGTAATGTTACCCCTGCTGTATGAGGCGCAGCCAACGTTTAGTATGGACGGCGTGCTGGTGTATTTTTTCCCGTCGTTTACGTAAAACGTTCGCGAATAGGGCTTTGCGTAAGTGACGTTCACGTCGTTTTCATTGCGTATTGGCGTCGTGATTTGGAGCATGCGCACTGGGATAAATTCACGGCCGGCGCATGCGCAGTACGTTTCGGCGCAGGATCGCGCGTTATTTAAATAATACACGCCCCCCTACCTGCCGAATTTGAATTCCGCCGGGTGATTTACGCTACGCCGCTTCAACTTTACAGGCAAGTGCTTTGTGAATAAAGCACTTGCCTGAAAAAGTTGCGGCGGCGTAACGTAAATTACATACGTTACGCCCGCACAAAGATAAGATGGGCTACCTGAATCTAGCCCTAAGTGTAGGACAAGGAAGAAGATCCACCGCGGAGGATAAAGAGGCAGATTAGGGACTTCCGTATAGCAACAGCTATTTCGGTTAAGTAAAAAATATATATTTTTTTTTCATTTATTTTTAATTTTTTTTATGAATTTTGGTGCAAATTTTTTTTCCAGGGTGGAACGCCACTTTAAGCATGAACCCCACACACGCACACACACACCAACGCAGCGCAGCGCAGCCCGGGTGCTGATAAAACGCGAGCGCGCACAGATCCTTATAGGGTAGCGCACAGCTCCCTGTTCCCAGTCATTTGTGAAAAGTCGTGTTTGTGCTTTCCTTTCATCCACAATCAGTCTTTCTGCCTGGGAGGGGTGTGTGGGGGGGGCACGTCATGTGTTTAATGAACTGGGGGGTCTCTGGGGATTCCATACAATATAAACATGACAAAGCTTAAATATCCCATCACCTCCCAGCACTAACTGTCATATTAATTGGCGTTTTCCAAACTGCTCAGGATTAAAAACGTGAAAAGAGAGGAAAAAAAGGTGACTGCCCTCCTAACCTTACAAGCCGTAACTCGGCACCCGTCGGGGGACTTTTTGCAGTTAAAAAAAAAAAAATATATATATCAAGATGCATGGACGCGGAGCAATAAAAAGGTACACCGAGGCCTTTCCATGTGTAATTATTTTCAGATCATGCAACGTGATAAGGTGCGAGATTTTCATCTCAATTAGATTCAGAATACAATCAGAGCCCAGAGACCCCGGGAACGGGCCCCGTATCCACCCCCCCCCCCCCCCCCCGTAACGAAAAAAAAAAACTTTGTTCTGTCTTTGTTCGGTTTGGCATTAAGCAGATGCAAAGGTGCAGCTCTGATTGCGCCCTCAAAGGCGTGAGATCGGCGCGGCGATATGGGTGGAAACGTTCTGCCAAACAGGTGCTTTCATTCAAATATCACTTATGCCCCCCTCCCCCCCCTCTCCTCTGTCTTGGCCATTTTCCTTTCCTAAAGTTTTAAACAATGCAGAGTTTGGTGGTTTGGCCGCAGATTGAGTTCGCTCTAAAACTTGGCCAACGTACCCGCTGTACCTGCTTTTTACGGGAAAATCCTTTCTTTCTGCTTTCAAGAGAACCTTAATTTTTACATGATGTTACATTTACATTGTAATTTAATTTTACATTTTAGATTATTTTTATTTTAAACTTTAATTTACCTTGAACCTAAAATTGTAATTTAATTTTAATTGTTCATTTAACCAATTTACCACCGGGCTAATTTTGGCACTTCTCTCCTTAATCAGAACCCCCAAACATTATATATTTTTTTTAGCAGACACCCTAGGGAATTAAATGGAGGTCATTGCAACTTTTTTTCTCGCACGGCATTTGTGCAATAATTTTTCAAACGCCTTTTTTCTTTTTTTTTTTTTTTCACAAAAAGTCGCCTTTTTTCATGAATTAAAAACAAAACAGTAAAGTTAGCCCAATTTTTTGGTATAATGTGAAAGATAATGTTACGCCGAGTAAATAGATACCTAACGTGTCACGCTTTAAAATTGCGCACACTCATGGAATGGCGCCAAACTTCGGTACTTAAAAATCTCCATAGGTGACGCTTTAACATTTTTAACAGTTTACTATTTTCGAGTTTCAGAGGAGGTCTAGTACTAGTACTAGAATTGTTGCACACGCTCTAACGCACGCAACAATACCTCACATGTGGGGTTTAAACGGCGTTTACATATGTGGGCGGGACCTGCATGCGTGTTCGCTTCTGCGCGGAGATAACGGGGACAGGGGCGTTTTGAAAAAAAAAAATTTTTTTTATAATTTTTTTTACATTTTTTTTATCACTTTTATTCCTATTGCAAGGAATGTAATCATCCCTTGTAATAGGAATCAGTGTGACAGGTCCTCTTTATGGAGAGATGCAGGGGGAGGGGTCAATAAGACCCCACATCTCTCCTCCAGGCTTACAAGCATGAAATCGGTGAAAAAAAATCACTGATCACATGCTGATAGCCACGATTGCGGCTTTGTTTACTTCCGGGTACCGGGCGTGACGTCATAACGTCACGCCCGGTCCTCCGACGGTCATAGAGATGACTGTGACCGCCTGGTCACCAGTCATCTCTGTGGTTCTTCAGCACGCACCGGCCGATTCGCTCTCCGGGCCCCCGATGGCACGGGAGAGCCCGGAGAAGCCCTGGATGGCGGCGGGAGGGGGGGGGGGGCGTCCCCTCCCGCTGCCTATAAGAACGATCGAGTGGTGGAAACGCCGCTTTGATCGTTCTTATGGTGCACAGAATTGCCGGCAGAAGACGGTGATATCTGAATGATGCCTGTGGCTGCACCCCTTATTCAGATATCACTGCACAAAGCCGAGGACATTCTTTTTTTTTTTAAAGGCTAGCTAGGGCCAGATTCAGAAACGTTTTATGTCGGCGTATCTCCGTCGTAAGTCCAAATGTGCGCCGTTGCATCTTTGCGCCGATTCACAAAGCGAGATACGTCGAAAAACAAGGCTTCAGCCGTCCGACGTAACTTGCCCACGCCGGCGTATCGTGGGCGCATAGTTACGCTGGATGCATTCAGCGTTCCCATTATAAATATGCAAATGAGCAAGATACGCCGATTCACGAACGTAGATGCGCCCGGCCGCTTCATATACGCGATTTGCGTAAGGCTTACGTCCGGCGTAAAGTTACCCCTCATATAGCAGGCGCAGCTAATGCAAAGGTATGGACCAGAGAACGACGCCGTCGAATTTTACGTCGCGTACGCCGTTTACGTAGTACTCGTAGGTTACGTTCACGTCATAGGCATCTTAGTGAGTATATGCGATGTGATTCTGAGCATCCGCGCGCATGCCCAGTTCGACCGGGCCATTCATTAGCATGGGGTCACGCCTAATTTAAATAGATCACGCCCACCTCCTTCCTACTTTGAATTAGGCGGGCTTACGCCAGCCAATTTACGCTACGCCGCCGCAACTTACAGAGCAAGTGCTTTGTGAATACTGCACTTGCCTCTCTAAGTTGTGGCGGCGTAGCGTAAAGAAGATACGCTACGCCCGCCCCGCACAAAGATACGCCAATGTATCTGAATTCCGGCCTAGAAAGGCTATTGCCTTGCATTGGAAGAGAGGGGCTCCCCTTTCTATTGTTTCCTTTTGGAAATAACTACTTAAAGGGGTTGTAAAGGAAATTATTTCCCCCCCTAAATATCTTCCTTTACCTTAGTGCAGTCCTCCTTCACTTACCTCATCCTTCCATTTTGCTTTTAAATGTCCTTATTTCTTCTGAGAAATCCTCACTTCCTGTTCTTGTGTCTGTAACTCCACACAGTAATGCAAGGCTTTCTCCCTGGTGTGGAGAAAGCCTCTTGAGGGGGGGGGGGGCGAGCAGGAGAGTCAGGACAGTCTCTACTTTGCACATGTGTTAGTGGGTGTCCTGACATTACACCTGTAAGGGGCCCAGAAAACACAAAAAATAAATAAAACAAAAGTGGCTCTGTTATGAAAGTCCAGTAAGGGGCCCGGGGGACCATCGGGTCCCTTACAGGTGTAATGCAAAAAAAAATTAAATAAAAAAACGTAAGGGGGGCCAGCCGGGCCCCTGGGGACCATCGGGCCCCTTACAGGTGTAATGCAAAAAAAAATTAAATAAAAAAACGTAAGGGGGGCCAGCTGGGCCCCTGGGGACCATCGGGCCCCTTGCAGGTGTAATGCCTGTACCCCCTGATGGCGGCCCTGGTTTTGACATGACGCTACTCTTATATCAAGACATCGCTTGTATATCAAGGCAAAATGTATTAAAACAATTTGCTTGTCTTGCGAAAAAAGCTCTCAAACCAAGTCACTCTCAAACCAAGGTTTTACTGTATATAAGAGAAGTGTCAGAATTGTTCTGGTATATAAGTGGTTACAATTTGGAAAAAAAAAAGCAGTTATATCAGATTATTAGGGGAAAATCTTTTCTTTCTGCTGAAAATAAATCCTTGATTTGTTTTTAATTAGCCTGTGATCTGTTTTTATAAAACACGGCTATCAGATTGTTAGTGTTTTATAAACTTTTATATTTGGTTCTAAACATTCTCTTGGATTGGCTCCGGCAGCGATCCGCCGATTCTGCAGCTGCAAGGACACGTCAGCAGATAGTCCTCAGGAGGAGAAACGTATTAACCACTTAAGCACCGCCTAACGCCGAATGGCACGGCTGGGCACAGGCATGTTGGCTTTAAGAGCCCAGCCGTGGGTCGTGCGCATGCGACCCCGTCCGAAGCTCCTTAACCGTGCCTGCGGACCCATGGACCCGATCGTCCCGCGATTGGGTCACAGGAGCTGAAAAACGGGGAGAGGTGAGTGTAAACACAGCTTCCCTGTTCTTCACTGTGGCAATGTCAGTGATCGTCTGTTCCCTGACATCCAGCCCCGCCCCCCTACAGTTAGAAACACACATGAGGTCACACTTAACCCCTACAGCGCCCCCTAGTGGTTAACTCCTAAACCGCCAGTGTCATTTTCACAGTAATCAGTGCATGGTGGGAGCAATTGTAAACTCCAGACTGGACTATGCAAATGCCCTTTACCTCGGACTCCTCAAGTACCAAATCGCTCGTCTACAAGTCGTTCATAATACGGCCACCAGACTTGTGACTGGAAAAAATCCCTGGGAATCAATCTCACCTTCACTGAGATCCCTTCACTGGTTACCAGTAAAAGACAGAATCACTTTTAACCACTTAAGACCCGGACCAAAATGTAGGTAAAGGACCTTGCCCCTTTTTGCGATTCGGCACTGCGTCGTTTTAACTGACAATTTCGCGGTCGTGCGACGTGGCTTCCAAACAAAATTGGTGTCCTTTTTTTCCCCACAAATAGAGCTTTCTTTTGGTGGTATTTGATCACCTCTGCGGTTTTTATTTTTTGCGCTATAAACAAAAATAGAGCGACAATTTAAAAAAAAATGCAATATTTGTTACTTTTTGCTTTAATAAATATCCCCCAAAAATATATAAAAAAAACATTTTTTTTCCTCAGTTTAGGCCGATATGTATTCTTCTACGTATTTTTGGTAAAAAAAATCGCAATAAGCGTTTATCGGTTGGTTTTCGCAAAATTTATAGCATTTACAAAATAAGGGATAGTTTTATTGCATTTTTGTTAATTATTTTTTTTTTTACTACTAATAGCGGCGATCAGCGATTTTTTTCGTGACTGCGACATTATGGCGGACACTTCGGACAATTTTGACACATTTTTGGGACAATTGTCATTTTCACAGCAAAAAATGCATTTAAATTGTTTACTGTGGAAATGACAGTTGCAGTTTGGGAGTTAACCACAGGTGGCGCTGTAGGGGATGTGTGACCTAATGTGTGTGTTTACAACTGTAGGGGGGTGTGGCTGTAGGTGTGACGTCATCGATCGCGTCCCCCTATTACAGGGATGACGCGATCGATGCTACGGCCACAGAGAAGCACAGGGAAGCCGTGTGTACACACGGCTCTCCCCGTTCTTCCGCTCCAGGGACGGATCGCCGCACTCCAGCGGCGATCGGGTCCGCGAATCCTGCGGTCCCGGTCCTGGAGCTTCGGACCGGGCCGCGGACGCGCACCCGCGGGCGCGCACCCGCGGGCGCGCGCCCGTGACCCACGGCTGGGTACTAAAATCAACGTATATATACGTTGATGTGCCCAGCCGTGCCATTCTGCCGACGTAAATGTGCAGTAGGCGGTCCTTAAGTGGTTAAAGCACTCTGTCTAACGCATAGATGTATCCATGGGAATGCTCCCCATTATCTATGCGAAAAAATAAAAGCTCACAACCCCAATCACGTTCTGCGATCCACCAATCAAAATCTACTACAGATACCGAAAGCCAACTACAAGTCCAAAGGAGAAAGGAGATTGGCGGTCCAAGGTCCCAGACTATGGAACGCTTTACCAACCAACATTCGGTTGGAGGAGAACCACTTAGTGTTCAGGAGAAAGATCAAGACTCATCTCTTTTGATACCAAAGGAGACAGGAACAACAAGCGCCCAGAGGCAATTCAGTTCGCATGTGCCGCGCTATATACGTTTTCATTCATTCATTCATTCATTTTTATAGCACTTTTCGGTGTGAAAATGACAATGGTCCCAAAAATGTGTCAAAATTGTCGGATGTGTCCGCCATAATGTCGCAGTCACGAAAAAAAACGCGGATCGCCGCCATTAGTAGTAAAAAAAAAATATTAATAAAAATGACATAAAACTATAAATTTTGCGCAAACCAACCGATAAACGATTATTGTGATTTTTTTTTACCAAAAGAACCAGTAGAATACGTATCGGCCTAAACTGAGGAAAAAAAATATTTTTTATATATTTTTGGGGGATATTTATTATAGCAAAAAGTAAAAAATATTGCATTTTTTATCAAAATTGTCGCTCTATTTTTGTTTATAGCGCAAAAAGTAAAAACTGCAGAGGTGATCAAATACCACCAAAAGAAAGCTCTATTTGTGGGAGGAAAAAAGGACGCCAATTTTGTTTGGGAGCCACGTCACACGACCGCGCAATTGTCAGTTAAAGTGACGCAGTGCTGAATCGCAAAAACTGGCCAGGTCCTTTACCTGCATAATGGTCCGGGGCTGAAGTGGTTAAAAATGCCAATTTTGGAAGTGTTGGCGCTAGATAAAATATGGATGTGCTCATTGCTTTACCTATCATCAATAACTGCATTATTGTACAGTGTAACCTCGGTTAACGAGTAACGCGCTTAACGAGCATTTTGAAAGACGAGCAACTTTAAAAAATAAATCCTGACTCGGTTTGCGAGTGTTGTCTCTCAAAACGAGCAGAATTCAAGCTAATGGGGTCTGCAGTACCGCAATTGGCTAGACGTGCGGGGGCGCCGGTGACACTCGGAACGGTTTGGAGCCGTTCGGAAATACTCGGAATCACTTGAATATACTCGGACATACTCTGCTCCTGAGTGTTTCTGAGCCCTTTCAAGGGTTTCGGGGGTCAGCCGAGCTGCCCCCGAGCATTTCCAAGGCACACCGGCGCCCCCCACCTCTGGCTTCTTGTGGTATTGCAAGCCATTGATAGTTTTTATACGCTATAACTTTTGCACAAACCAATCAATATTGGACATTTTTTAACCAAAATTATGTAACAGAATATATATTTGCCTCAATTAATGAAGATTTAAAAAAAAAATTAAATTGGATATGCATTATATCAGAAAGTAAAAAATATTGTTTTTTTTACCCAAAATTGTCGCTCTATTTTTGTTATAGCGTTTTTACCAAAAATATGTAGAAGAATACGTATCGGCCTAAACTTAGGAAAAAAAATGTTTTTTTATATATTTTTGGGGGATATTTATTATAGCAAAAAGTTTTTTTCAAAATTGTCGCTCTATTTTTGTTTATAGCGCAAAAAATAAAAAACGCAGAGGTGATCAAATACCACCAAAAGAAAGCTCTATTTGTGGGGAAAAAAAGGATGCCAATTTTGTTTTTGTACAGTGTTGTTTGTGTCTGGTCATGGGGGGGGGGGGTAAATCTTCCAAAGATGAAGCAATATTTCAGTGGATCCCTATCACTGCTCTACAAATACGAAGAACACACACTTTTTATTTTTGTGGCAGAGAAGAATTTGTTGCGATATTAACCCCGTAGAATGTTTACAGATGGCTGTTAAGTTGTCCGGCTTCCTGCCCCGGCACCATTGTGAAGACCTCCAGGATTTTGGTTGAACCGCCAGGCTGTACCACAAGCTTAGCAGGGGTCACCAAAAAGTCCTCCCCCTCCCAGGCTGCCTCCCCTATCCCTGTTGTGTTCAGTGTTCCAGTTTATTGCACTTGAAGCCAAAATGCATTCCAGATGTGCCTGGCAGGAGCCTCAGCAAGGTCAGAGCCAAGTTGAGGCATTGCAGCTGACCTGTGCTGACCCCAGGGTGTCCTATTAATGGGGGGCCGCCTCCCCCACACTGAGCTCAACCTAAACTAAGCTGTCAGCTGAGATAAGCTCAGATCAGGCCGCAGTACCGCTTACAGCCAGCAGGTGTCCCTAGTGGTTGGCCTAACATTCCCATATATGGGGGGGGTGACTTAAAAAGTTACAATGTTATAATTTTCACATTCTTCAACCAACAATAGAAACAAAGGGCCAGATTCTCAAAGGAGATACGCCGTCGTATCTCTGTTTGTGCGGCTGGGTATCTATGCGCCTGATTCTTAGAATCAGTTACGCATACATTTTGCTTAGATCCGACTGACGTAAGTCACTTACACCGTCGTATCTAAGTTGCATATTTACGCTGGCCGCTAGGTGGCGTTTACGGCAATTTCCGCATCGTATATGCAAATGAGCTAGATAAGCGTATCCCCGAACGTATTTGCGCCCCGTTGTCGTAGTTTACGTCGTTTGCGTAAGCGTAAAGTTACCCCTGCTATATATGAGGGGTAACTTTGCGTAGGTGAGGCATACGCTATGTTAAGTATGGACGTCGGGTCAGCGTCGCATTTTCCGTCGTTTACGACGTTTACGTAAAATGTTCGCGAATAGGGCTTTGCGTAAGTGGCGTTCACATCGGTTTCATTGACTTTTTGCGACGTGATTTGGAGCATGCGCACTGGGCAACGTTTACGGCCGGCGCATGCGCAGTTCGTTCGGTGCGGGGGCGCGCTTAATTTAAATACTAATCTACGAGAATCTGGCCCAAAGTATTGTCATTGCGACACCTTTAATTCGTTACTTTCTAAAAATATTTTTTCTTGTCATATCCTAATAAGATCATGAAAACCATCACTTGCGCATTCAGGAGAGGAGCTTTTGAGCATCAAAAAATTTACAAAAGCGCCCAAACGCGCTAGTCGTGTTCCTGCGTTAAAGCGGAGTTCCAACTGTTTAACCGGTTAAGACCCGGACCATTATCCAGATAAAGGACTAGGCCCCTTTTTGTGATTCGGCACTGCGTCGCCTTCACTGACAATTGCGCGGTCGTGCGACGTGGCTCCCAAACAAAATTGGCGTCCTTTTCCCCCACAAAGAGAGATTTCTTTTGGTGGTATTTGATTTGGTTTTTATTTTTTGCGCTATAAACAAAAATAGAGCGACAATTTAGAAAAAAATTAATATTTTTTACTTTTTTGCTATAATAAATATCCCCCCAAAAAAATATATAATTCTTTTTTTCCTCAGTTTAGTCCGATACGTATTCTTCTACCTATTTTTGGCAAAAAAAAATATTGCAATAAGCGTTTAACGATTGGTTTGCACAAAATGTATAGCGTGTACAAAATAGGGGATAGTTTTATGGCGTTTTTATTAATAATTTTTTTTTCGTGACTGCGACATTATGGCGGACACATCGGACACTTTTGACACATTTTTGGGACCATTTTATGTTTAACAGCGAAAAGTGCTATAAAAATGCACTATTTAATGTGAAAATGACACTGGCAGTGAAGGGGTTAACCACTTGGGGGCGCTGTAGGGGTTAAGTGTGACCTCACGTGTGTTTCCTACTGTAGGGGGGCTGGATGTGTGACGTCACTGGTCGTCGTTCCCTATATCAGGGAATGACATTGCCACAGAGAAGAACGGGGAAGGTTTGTTTACACACACTTCTCCCTATTCTTCAGCTCCTGTGACCCGATCGCGTGACACCGGCGGTTATCGGGTCTGCGGGTGTGGTCACGGAGCTTCGGACCGGGTCGCGAGCACACTGCTGGTGGCGCGCTCGCTGCCTGCGGCTGGGCTCTTAAAGAGGACGTATATATACGTCTATGTGCCCAGCCGTGCCATTCTGTCGATGTATATAGTCGTGCGGCGGTCCTTAAGCGGTTAAAGCGGGGTTCCGGGCATAATTTCTTTTTTTGCAAGCTAAAATTAATCACATTAAATAGTCCCTAAAACATATTAATAGCTTCCCAATCCTTCCAGAAATCATTGCAAACACTTGCCTTCTATCCTCCAGCTCATGTTGTGGGCGTATCCATCATATGTGTGGGGCGGGCGTATACATCATATGTGTAGGGGGCATGTGAAGCCCAGTTCCTTTATCTTCCTGGTTTTCAGGGGGAGGTGCATGCTGGGTTAGGCACAGTAATGGCCAGAGACTCCTGGGAAATGAGTGTCATCATTTCCCAGGAGCAGGGGCGTCGTTAGGGGTGGGCTAAGGAGGCTGTAGCCCCGAATGTGCCGCTGAAAAGCCCCGAGTCTCGGGCATGGAGTGTTTGATTATAAGCCCCGAGTCAGTGCCGCCGAGCAAGGACCAGTCCCCGATCTCGCCCACAATGTTTGGTGTCTGACTCTGGCGCCCTGTGATTGGGCATATGGGGGTCATGTGTGGCGTGGGGCTGGCCTGTCTGCGATCGTCTAGAAGTCCCCCCTCCGCACATGACCGCCGTACGCCCAATCACAGTGCGACGGGGAAATACGGCAGGAGATGAGCACTGTGTGAGCTGCCGAGGCTGCCTGCGAGCTATCTTCTTTCCCCCTACTTGCTCCTCTGCTCTGTGTCCCTCGGCGGCGGCGGCCAGTCTAGCGGAGGGGCAGGGCGACTCGGCTGGCTCGGTAGAGATCATCATGGAGGTGCAGCGACGCGTCTTGCACCATGGAACGGGCTGCGGGTGGATGGCGCTGGCAGGGAGTCGGGACAGAGACAGAGGTAAGGAGGACGGATTTGCACCAAGCTGTGGGGAGGGGGTGTGTGAGTATTGCAGGAAGTAGGACGCGATCGCGGTCACAGGAGCTGAGGAACGGGGAGAGGTGAGTGTAAACAAACCTTCCCCGTTCTTCTCTGTGGCAATGTCAGTGATCGTCTGTTCCCTGATATAGGGAACGACGATCAGTGACGTCACACATCCAGCCCCGCCCCCTACAGTAAGAAACACACGTGAGGTCACACTTAATCCCTTCAGCGCCCCCTAGTGGTTAACCCCTTCACTGCCAGTGTCATTTTCACAGTAAATAGTGCATTTTTATAGCACTTTTCGCTGTTAAACATAAAATGGTCCCAAAAATGTGTTAAAAGTGTCCGATGTGTCCGTCATAATGTCGCAGTCATGAAAAAATTTGCCATTAGTAGTAAAAAAAAAATATTAATAAAAACGCCATAAAACTATCCCATATTTTGTACACGCTATACATTTTGTGCAACCCAATCGATAAACGCTTATTGCGATTTTTTTTTATACCAAAAATAGGTAGAAGAATACGTATCGGCCTAAACTGAGGGGAAAAAATAATTATATATTTTTGGGGATATTTATTATAGCAAAAGTAAAAAATATTGCATTTTTTTCTAAATTGTCGCTCTATTTTTGTTTATAGCGCAGAAAATAAAAACCGCAGAGGTGATCAAATACCACCAAAAGAAAGCTCTATTTGTGGGAAAAAAAGGACGGCAATTTTGTTTGGGAGCCACGTCGCACGACCGCGCAATTGTCAGTGAAAGCGACGCAGTGCCGAATCGCAAAAAGGGGCCTAGTCCTTTATCTGGATAATGGTCCGGGTCTTAACCGGTTACGCAGTTGGAACTCTGCTTTAACGCAGGAACAAGACTAGCGCGTTTGGGCGCTTTTGTACATTTTTTGATGCTCAAAAGCTCCTCTCCTGAATGCGCAAGTGATGGTTTTCATGATCTTATTAGGATATGACAAGAAAATATATTTTTAGAAAGTAACCAATTAAAGGTGTCGCAATGACAATACTTTGTTTCTATTGTTGATTGAAGAATGTGAAAATTATAACATTGTAACTTTTTAAGTCAACCCCCCCCCCCCCATGTATGGGAATGTAAGGCCAACCACTAGGGACACCCGCTGGCTGTGAGCGGTACTGCGGCCTGATCTGAGCTCATCTCAGCTGACAGCTTAGTTTAGGTTGAGCTCAGCGTGGGGGAGGCGGCCCCCCATTAATAGGACACCCTGGGGTCAGCACAGGTCAGCTGCAATGCCTCAACTTGGCTCTGACCTTGCTGAGGCTCCTGCCAGGCACATCTGGAATGCATTTTACATACAATAAATATCAGCCAGACTTAAAATCAGTTTACTGTATCAGATCAGGCAGGTTGCTAGAGGTTACAGCACACATTCGGGCTCACTGAGTAGTTGCTAGAGGTTACAGCATATGATTTCTTCTTATTGATTGGTCGCTAGAGATTACTGTACAGTAATACTGCTCACTGATTGGTTGACAGAGGTTACAGCACATCATCTCTTCACTGCAGAGAGGCATGATATACATATGAATGTCACCTTTATTTACATATGAATGATGCCGACCTCAGCTATTTACATATGAATGATGCCGACCTCAGCTATTTACATATGAATGATGCCGACCTCAGCTATTTACATATGAATGATGCCGACCTCAGCTATTTACATATGAATGCTGCAGCTATTTACATATGAATGACCGTTATTTACATGTAAACACAAGGGGCCAGATTCTCAATACAGTTACGGTGGCGTAGCTCCAGATACGCCGCCGTAATTTCAAATTTGCGCCGGCGTATGTTTCCGGCGATTCTCAAACGCAGATACGTTAAAAAAAATAGGCTTCTTCCACCGACATAACTAGCCTACGCGGCGTATAATTGTGTGCAATTATACGCTGGCCGCTAGGTGGCGCTTCCGTCGATTAGCCGCGTCGAATATGCAAATGAGATATATACGCCGATTCCCGAACGTAATTGCGCCCGGTCGTCGTATTTTACGTCGTTTGCGCAAGTGTAAAGTTACCCCTGCTACATGAGGGGTAGGTGAGGCGTGATCAATGTTAAAGCGGAGCTCCAGCCGCGCTGACGGCCCCCGCGCTGACGGCCCCCCCCCCCCCCGATGCCGGTCCCACGATCGCTCCGGGTCCCGCGCCGCCATTCACACTATGGAAAACAGGCATTGAAGCCGTACGGCTTCACTGCCCATTTCCTACTGCGCCTGCGTGAGTCTCACGCTGGCTTGTGAATGGGCGCGCTGCTCTCTGAGAACACACACAGTTCCCAGAAAGCAGCGCGCCCATTCACAAGGAGAAGGACAAGAAGAAAAGGCGCGGAGTGGAAGAGGCAGATTACGGACTTCCGCATAGCAACAGCTATTTCGGGTGAGTATTTATTTTTATTTTTTTTCAGGTTTTTTTTATTATTTTTTTTTAAACAACATTGTAAATTGTTGTTTTCCTGGGTGGAGCTCCGCTTTAAGTATGGACTTCGATTTTTACGTAGTTTACGTCGTTTGCGTAAATCGTTCGCGAATAGGGATTTGCGTAAGTTACGTTCACGTCGAAACCAATGTATTTGTGGCTGGATTTGGAGCATGCGCACTGGGATACGTCCACGGATGGCGCATGCGCAGTTAAAATAAAACGTCAAAAACGTGGGGTCACGATTCTTTTACATAAAACACACCCACCTCATCCACATTTGAATTACCCGGGCTTACACCGGGCCATTTACGCTACGCCGCCGTAACTTAGGACGCAAGTGCTTTAAGAATATGGCACTTGCGTCCAGAGTTGCGGCGGCGTAGAGTAGCGTAAATAGGATACGCTACGCCCCGCTCGTACTGAGAATCTAGCCCAGGGTCTGCATGTGAGTCATCTGTACACAAAAATAGGGCAGAACTGGGCAGCATTAGCAGCAGCACTTTACACTGAGATATTAGGACACAGCACATGACGAAAACTTCAAAGGACAAGGGAATTTAAACTGGGATAGTCAGCAAGTATGAGGCAGCTGCTTTGGGCCCCACAACAATGACAGGGCCAAGGGCAGCTTCCCCTTTTGCCCTGCCTTATAGATAGCCCTGCCTAGAATGAGGAAAAGTCCTCCTATACTTGGGGTGGAATGCATGGGAATGCCTTCTATTCTGAGAAGACTTTACCATGAAATGAACTCTAAAGAAGAAATGAGATACATCCAGCATAGTAAATCGTATAATCTACGCAGAGGGAGAAGTAAAAAGAAAGCCAATCAGAGAGGAGCAGAGGAGACCGCAGAGCATCCTTCCCGGCCGCTGTGTATGGACGCGTCTGAAAATCTTTTCTATGATACCGGATAGCAGAGTCTTCTGTTCCCAATCAGCTCAGTTTATATAATCGAATTTAGAAGAACACAAACCGCGCTGCAACCAAATCCTGTGTGTCCTCCTGTATAATTAGACACGGCCTCCTGGGTACTCGCTGAGACCCGTCTCTTCTCTCTCAGGAGGATGAGTTATACAAACGCCAATCATCGACAACTCATTCCAGGTCAGGACCCAGCATGGTGGCTCCCAGATCAAGATAAGACCAAGGCCATAGGTGTGCACATCCTATTGGATTAGGGTGTGTACCCCAAAGATCAAACACATAGTACCGATCACTCACGATGAAAGTGAAGGGGCTGGTAAGTTACATATTTACCGGCCCTTCGCCTACTCATTCTAAAACATCCCCGCAGGAAGGAGGGGGGAGCCAGGGCAGTTGGCGGGAATCTGTGCTGCACAGGGTGATTAGGGTGTGCCTGGGCACACCTGGCACACCCTGTGTGCACGCCTATGGTGAAGGCACAGAAGGGTTAGCATGGGTTAGTTAAAGGGGTTGAAAAGGTACAATTTTGTTCCTACCTAAATATCTTAGTACAGTCCTCCTTCACTTACCTCATGCTTCCGTTTTGCTTTTAAATGTCCTTATTTCTTCTGGGAAATCATCACTTCCTGTTCTTCTGTCTGTAACTCCACACAGTAATGTGAGGCTTTCTCCCTGGTGTGGAGTGTCGTGCTCGCCCCCTCCCTTGGACTACTGGAGAGTCAGGATGCTCTCTATGTTGCATAAAGAGAAAAGAGCTGTGTGTTAGTGGGCTTCCTGACTCTCCTGTAGTCCAAGGGAGGGGGCGAGCATGACACTTCACACCAGGGAGAAAGCCTCGCATTACTGTGTGGAGTTACAGACAGAAGAACAGGAAGTGAGGATTTCTCAGAAGAAATAAGGACATTTAAAAGCAAAATGGAAGGATGAGGTAAGTGAAGGAGGACTGCACTAAGGTAAAGGAAGATATTTAGGTAGGAACAGAGGAACCCTTGAAATAACTTTCTGGTCTCAGGGAACCCCTGCTAAATGACTATATCTACAACTCATGATACATTAGTGTGATCAGGACCATCATCAGGGGGAGACAGCTCATATTCATGTAGGGGGCCCTGGTGTACTGAGGGGCCCCGGCTGCTGTAGTAAATAGCAATTGCTAAAGAAAGGTGGCCGCAGAGCGAGCGATGCACTCAAAGGAATGTCGCTTTGCTGAATATATGGGGATGTCTCTTTGCCGGATTGGGCTGTCTCTTTGCTAAATATATGGGGCCATCTCTTTGTTGGATTGGGTTCATTTTCATATATTAAGCTGTAAGAGTGTTAAAAGAAAAGTGGGTGCACCGAAGGACTCAGTGGCATGGCCAGTGGGTGGATATGGTGGAGCGTCCAGGGGGCGGGCCCTGGGGAATGTTGGTGGTCAGGCCAAAGGGGAGAGGGGGGCCAAGTTTAAAACTATTTGGAGGGAGCCCCAACATTTTTGATGGCTGCCCTGTGTGTGATGGTCAGTGGTTAAGAACGTTCCTAACACTTGTTGTCATTGGGAAGAATTCCCCCCCTTACCGATCGCTAAAAAGATCATTGGTGTCAGTGGGAACTTATCTGAGAGCCAGAAATTGCTCATTGCTCAAGGAAACCCTAGAAACCTCTGGAGGAACCCTAGGGATCCATGAAACTCTGGTTAACCCCCTGGAGCCGGTGCCTCCCTGTCCTTTAGGGGTTTAGGACGCCAGGAGGCGGGGGCAGGGTTTATGATTATGTGACTGCTGTGAGCCCACTTTTCGTAAGCCACTGGTAACTGTGCCAGGAGCATGCAGGGCAAGGGCAGGTGTTTTGCAATATTGCACACAAATTTGCAGCCCCTCGTTGCCAAGGTCCATCCGCCATGAGTCTGTAATTGCTGCACTTCTCTCTTTTGCCGCTAGGTGGCCGGGTACCTGGTGGCATTAGATATGAGAAGGGCAATGCAAAGTCAGATTATAGGTACATGGGATATCCCAGCCAATGGGCAGGGGTTTTATTAAATCATTTGGCATGCTGGGAGAACCTATATATTTGGGTGGAGTCAGGTGATCGGTGTTCTGTGCCACCTGGACGGCTGTCTGGGTGGACGTGTGTTGTATTGCCCGGGCTGCTAGGCTGGAGATTAGGGCTTTAGGCCTATCCCGGGAGCATCTGGTGGCTAGGCTGTCTGAGGGCCTATCCAGAAGCAAGAGAGCGGTTGGGATTGTGGCTTGCAGTCCAACCAGAAGTGCCGGTTCTGCCGGTTGGAGAACCTGTCGTGGTTGGACGGAAGGGAAGCTATACTCTCTGGCCTTGGAGGTTCTTATAAGACTGAAGGAGGCCTGGGACCTTGCTACACTTTCTTTGAATAAAAGTAGGTAAAAACAGTCCTGGTAAGAAGAATTGGTGAGTGACTGGGGCCTTTAAAAGAGTTAGTTTGAACTAATTTTCCCACAGCACTCATAGCTGCGATTTTCCTACGGGAGGATAAAATGGCGGATTCATAATGGACACAGGCTTGGTATTCTTTCCCATAATGATCTCTCATTGGTATTGCTATGTAGATATATACCTCACCTGCATCAGGATAAAGCGGCTGATCCATCATGGCAGCGACCTCTGCGTTGTGTCCCATAATGGCCTGGGATTGGAATGATGGATCTGGTCCTGGGTGGGCCCCCCTCCAGCTGTATGATGCACCTTGGAACCATTTACTACAAAGCAGGACAGTTACTATTACAGGGAGAGTTCAGAGGAGTACGGAGGGATCATGTTTCAGGTCCGAGCCGCACATACAATTTACTCATCGTGGGCTTCACACATGACCAGGGTGAGAACGTCACTTCTATGTAGATGGGACTCCACCACCATTTATTGTCAGACATTTAAAGTGCATGTACTTTTATTTTTCTAATTTTGGATAGAGTAGGAAAGAAATATAGCGTATCTAATCACAAGAACAATAATTGATATTATGGCAGTTTTCTGGTCATTAGGTGTGGTGGCTGCATTCTTTTTTATTGTTTTACACTTTTTTCTCTTTATTTTAACCTTGTGATCCTTCTGTTAATTCAACTTCCTGTCTTAGGGTGACAACCGTACTGAGCAGCACTGTCACCCTCAGACAGGGAGTTTGTTAGGACTAAATAACACTGTGGTAGGACTGTAGAGTGTAGGGTAATAGGGGGATACAAGCAGGGCCGTCTTAATAGCATCATGGGCCCCTGGGCAAAGTAATGCTCTGGGACCCTTATAATGATGACAGTGCAGGTAAACAGACATTAAGTAGGTAGGAGGCAGACTGCCTCCCCTTTGCATCTATCACTCTCAGTGCTATTATGGGTCCCCCAATTTCAGGCTAGTGTGGGCTCAAGGACCAGCTGCTTTGGGGGAAAGTGCAGGGGCCCCCCATGCAGCTGGGGCTCCTGGGCAGTGCCCAGGTGTGCCCTCTCATTAAGACAGCCCTGGATACAAGGGGTGCACATGGGGGATGTAGGGAGTGTTGGGTTGTGTGTGTGTGTTGGGGGGTCAGAGGTACATTGTGAGGTATAATGAGGGCCCAGGTAGAGTAATGGGAGATGAAGGTAATACAAGGTGCTGGTAGTTGGGGATGTAGGTGATGCATAGTGCGGGTTAGTGGGGGATACAGGAGGTTTAGAGTAGGGGGTGCAGAGTGCAGGGTAGTGGGGGATACAGGAGGTGTAGTGTAGGGGGATGCAGGGGGTGCAGAATGTGGGGGATACAGGAGGTATAGAGTATGGTGTAGGGGGGATGCAGGAGGTGCAGAGTGCGGGTTAGTGGGGGATACAGGAGGTATAAAGTAGGGGGTAGGGAGGTGCAGAGTGCAGGGTAGTGGGGGATACAGGAGGTGTAGAGTAGGGGGAAGCAGGGGGTGCAGAGTGTGGGGGATACAGGAGGTATAGAGTATGGTGTAGGTGGGAAGCAGGAGGTGCAGAGTGCGGGGTAGTGGGTGATACAGGAGGTGTAGAATAGGGTGTAAGGGGGATGAAGGGGGTGCACAGTGTGGGGTAGTGGGGGATACAGGAGGTGTAGAGTAGGGTGAAAGGGAGATGCAGGGTGTGCAGAGTGTGGGATTTAGGAGGTGTAGTGTAGGTTGTAAAGGGGGTTCAGGAGATGCAGAGTGTGGGGGAGTGGGAAATACAGGAGGTGTAGAGTAGGGGGGTGCAGGGGGTGCAGAGTGTGGGGGATACAGGAGGTATAGAGTATAGTGTAGGGGGGATGCAGGAGGTGCAGAGTGCGGGGTAATGGGTGATACAGGAGGTGTAGAGTAGGGTGTAAGGGGGATGCAGGGGGTGCACAGTGTGGGGTAGTGGGGGATACAGGAGGTGTAGAGTAGGGTGTAAGGGAGATGCAGGGGGTGCAGAGTGTGGGATTTAGGAGGTGTAGTGTAGGTTGTAAAGGGGGTTCAGGAGGTGCAGAGTGTGGGGTAGTGGGAAATACAGGAGGTGTAGTGTAAGAGGGGATGCAGGGGGTGCAGAGTGTTGGGTAGTGGGAGATACAGGAGGTGTAGAGTAGGGTGTAGGGGGGATGCAGGAGGTGTAGAGTAGGGTGCAGGGGGGATTTCAAGGGGTGTAGAGTGTGGGTTAGTGGGGGGATACAGGAGGTGTAGAGTAGTGTGTAGGAGGGATGCAGGGGGTGCAGAGTGCGGGGTAGTGGGGGATACAGGAGGTGTAGAGTAAGAGGGGATGCAGGGGGTGCAGAGTGTAGGGTAGTGGAAGATACAGGAGGTGTAGAGTAGGATGCAAAAGGGGTGAAAGTGTGTGGGGTAGTGAGGGATACAGGAGGTGTAGAGTAGGGTGTAGGGGGGATGCAGGAGGTATAGATTAGGGTGCAGAGGGGATTCAGGGGGTGCAGAGTGCGGCGTAGTGGGGCACACAGGTGGTGTAAGGGGGTGCAGAGTTCAGGGTAGTGGGGATACAGGAGGTGTAGAGTAAGAGAGGATGCAGAGTGCGGGGTAGTGGGGGATACAGGAGGTGTAGAGTAGGGTGTAGGGGGTGCAGGAGGTGCAGAGTGCAGGGTAGTGGGGGATACAGGAGGTGTAGAGTAGGGGGGATGCAGGGGGTGCAGAGTGCGCAGTAGTGCAGGATACAGGAGGTGTAGAGTAAGGTATAGGGGGAATGCGGGTGGTGCAGAGTGCGGGGTAGTGGGGGATACAGGAGGTGTAGAGTAAGAGGGGATTCAGGGGATACAGGAGGTGTAGAGTAGGGTGTAGTGGGAATGCAGGGGGTGCAGAGTGAGTGATAGGGCCACCAACTAGGGGGGTACTGGGGGGGCCCTGTCAGGTACGGGCCCCATGATTTCTCATAGCGGCCCTACATGGGCTACTGTGCTAAAAAAAATATGCATGTACTTGGCAGTATTTCTAACCCTTCCCCACTAGATCCAAAGCTAGAAAAAAATGGAGCCCCCCCTTTAATACATAAATGTGCCTTATAGTTCCATGTTTATTACTCATTTATCTGTTATCAGCTCCACAAAGCCTAACAATCCTCGGATTTGGGCCGGGTCCTGCGGGAGAGGGGCGTGCACAGGCGAGGGAGCGCAGAGCGAGCTGCAGCCTAGCGATCCATCGGGGGGGCCCAATGCTGACAAATTTATGATGATGAAGTGAGGCAGAGAAAGGAGTGGACGGCAAAACCGGCATCCAGCGAGCGAAGAGGGTTTACCGTAGAGCGGTATTGGTGACCTTTATGGAGAAATGAAAGGTGGATCCCTGTAGATGAAGACACTTCGCACATTCCTCATCCGTCGCAGGAGACGCGGAGCCTGACATCCACTCCTTGCATCACTTTCTGGCTCTCCACAAACTTTTATATCTTTATAACTGAAAGTTACGATATTGTGACTAATCCGGAGGAATACTTCGCCCGCGCCAAGTTGGCCGCTGTCCCACCAACGCGATACGTCCAAATCCCTCTATCACCCTGTCATTTGGACGTTAATCATCTTTTTATCCTAAACTTCGGCTTAACGCTTGCCGGAAAGTGACGTCTGATGATACAGAAATTTAATGGAGGACCAATGGAGACAGTTTATAACATTCCTTCCCTAAAGTGACTAAAGAATGGAGCGCAGAGCCACGTTCATCCACCTTTCTTCAGTCAAGGCGCCCTACCAAAATATCCGAAATCTAGAGGCACCCCAACCTAAAATTGGGTTCCCCATCACATTAGATTCCTACCTGTCACATCAGAGTCCTTAGCCCCCCCCTTCACATCCAAGTCCTCAGTGCCCCTCCCCCTTCACATCAGAGTCCTTAATCCCCCCTCATTTCACATCTAAGTACTTAGTCCCCCCAGAGGCGGCTCTAGGCTTTGTGAGGCCTTAGGCAAAACATGACATGGGGCCCCACTCACACCCATGATGGGATAAAGAATTCAAGGACAAGAGCCTCTTCCCCACAACCCTGGCCGGTGGTTGTGGGGGGTCTGCGGGCATGGGGGTTATCGGAATCTGGAAGACCCCTTTAACAAGGTGGCCCCCAGATCCTGCTCTTTAATAACTAAGGGGCGGGGGGCCACTCGGTGATGTCACCTGGTGAACCCGCCCCCTTGTGACGTCATTGACTCACAATGAGGGCATGCTGGGTCATTGACATCACAAGGGGTGGTGTCACCGATATTTACTGGTTGTTAGGGAACGCTGGCGGCCCCGCTCCTGAGTCAGGGCTCTTAACGCTGCCTGAGCACATCAGCCTTAAGGTCACCTGTCCCTCAAACCTGGGGTAATGCATTGGGTAAGTTAGGCTGCCACAAGTTCCCTGTGAGTGTGAGGCCGCCTAATTTGCCTAATTAAAGAGCCGCCTCTAAGTGCCCTCTTTCAGGGATGGACTGAGACCAAAATTTGGCCCTGGACTTTATCCAGACCGGCCCACTATATGTTTGCAAACAAGAACAAAAACAGTATATAAACTATACGCAATTGTGCAAAAAAACATAAGTAGCATAACATAAGGAGTCCTCACTCACCTCTTTTATTATTTCACTTATTCTCCTCTGTATTTTTCTCATCCTTCTCACATCACTGCATGAAGTGGAGGGCGAGCTGCGCAGCCATTACTTTGACAGGCTGTCACTGAAACCGGCCCACTGAGCCATCGGCCCACCGGGAAACTCCCTGCAGTCCCTATGGCCAGTCCATGCCTGCCCTCTTTCACATCAGAGTCCTCACTTTCCTTCTCCCCTTTTCGCAATATAGTGCTTAGATCCCCTTCTTTCACATCAGAGTTCTCAGTCTCCCTTCCACATCATAGTCCTCAACCCCCCTCCCCTTCTTCACATAGAGTCTTCAATTCCCCCCTCCCTTCACATCAGAGTCCTCATTCTCCCCCCTTCACATCAGAGTCTTCAGTCCCAACCACTTTCCCACATCAGAGAACTCAGTAACCCCCCAACCCTTTTACACTATAATTCCTCACTTTTCACCCCGTCATTACCTCCCTGCCTTTTCCCAGAGGAGTCCTACCTTCCAATCTTCACCACAGCATGGTGGCTGTGCTAAAATGGTGGTGGGCAGGAGGCAGAACAGGTTTAAACAGAAGTGGACATCTTTCTAGGGTTGCCACCTCATCCCTTTAACCGCTTAAGGATCGCCGCACGGCGATATACGTCAACAGGCTGGGCACAAGGGCGTACAGGTATGTCCCCTTTAAGATCCCAGCCGTGGGTCGCGCACGTACGCTGCCGTCGGCGGCATTCGACCCGGTCCTAAACTCTGTGAATGCGCCCGTGGGAACCTGTGGACCCGATCGCCCCCAGTGTCCCGCGATCGGGTCACAGAGCTGAAGAACGGGGAGAGGTAAGTGTAAACAAACCTCTCCCCGTGCTTCCTAGTGAGACTGTCACTGATCGTCTGTTCCCTGTCATAGGAAACGACGTTCAGTGACGTCACATGCCCAGCCACGCCCCCCCACAGTAAGACTCACACATTAGGACACACTTAACCTCTTCAGCATCCCCTACAGTCTCACTATGTCCATGCCTCACTGTGCCCATGCCTTACTGTGCCCATGCCTCACTGTGCCCATGCCTCACTGTGTCCAAGCCTCACTGTTCCCATGACTAGACTGACGTTTAACATGGAAGTCTATGGAAGGGGTGCCCGGCTTTGAAAAATCGGTGCTCTCCAGCCGCAGGTCCCCCAAACAACAAACTTTGCACACGTGTAGAGGAGAAATGGTGCTACATGTGTGCCAAGTTCTGGGTCCAGGGGACATACGACCGGCCAGTACCGGGTCCCCAAAATCACCGGAGAAATTACCGGGGTGCCCGGTTTAAAAAATCGGTGCTCCCCAGCCGTAGGTCCTTCAGACAACAAACTTTGCACACTTAATGAAAAAGAGTGGGGCTATGTTTGTGCCAAGTTTGTGGTCCAGGGGACCTAGGGCCGGCCAGTACCAGGTCCCCAAATTCACTGAAGAAATTACCGTTTAACATGGGAGTTCATGGAAGGGGTGCCTGGCTTTGAAAAATCGGTGCTTCCCGGTCGTAAGTCCCCCTGGACAACAAAATTTGCACACTTGTATAGACAGAGTGGGGCTACATGTGTGCCAAGTTTGGGGTCCAGGGGACCCAGGGCCGGCCAGTACCAGGTCCCCAAAATCACTGGAGAAATTACCGTTTAACATGGGAGTTTATAGAAGGGGTGCCTGGCTTTGAAAAATCGGTGCTCCTCGGTCGTAAGTCCCCCAGACAACAAACTTTTCACACTTATAGAAACTATATAGTGGGGCTACATGTGTGCCAGTACCGGGTCCCCAACTTCCGGGAGATCAGGCGCAAAAAGGTGACTTGAGTATAAGCCGAGGGGGGCATTTTCAGCACACAAAAAATTGCTGAAAAACTCGGCTTATACTCGAGTATATACGGTAATATTTTTTTTTTTTTTAGCCAGCAATTTGTTTTTTACATTTCCTTTAACAACCAGCTATAAAGATGTTAAAAAAAAAAACGCAAACAGCAAATCGCGTCAAAATCGCACTAAAAACATGGTAAAAACGCTGTGAGAAGCTCACAGTGTGCGGTGAAATCAGAGGAAGCCATTTCAGTCCAGGAGAGGAGCCGGCACAACTGTACAAGACGGAGCTCTTTAATGTGCCTACACGTAATAAATGAATAATGATGTTTTTGCTGGGAAGTGCTGGTGCTGACGAAAGACAATCGCTTGTAAACTATGAACATGAGCGTCCAATTATGAGTCATCGCTGCAACAATTCCTCCTGATTAGAAGTTTCGTTATAAATCGCCGGAGGGAAAAAAAAAAAACCTTTATGACGGTGGAAGTGTTCTTTATGAAGCTGCGCCGAGTCTCTCAGTGACATCCATATAAATAACATTAATGTGCGGCTCTAAAACAACTGCGGCTTCTAATGTCTATAAAACGATCGCTGAACCCGCTCTGCCCTCTGGACTCTGCGCTCTCTCCAGGCAATGCCGACATCTTTCCTCCAGATGTGACTCCGACGTTCTGTCAGTCATTCCCGCACCGACCGAAGAAAGCGAGCGCGCAAACGCCGCGAGGTGCAGCAATATGTGTACAATGGGGGCGGAGTATGGAATGAGGAATAGATACTCTGGGCCGGATCCACAAAGCATTACGGTGGCGTATCTCCAGATAATTTGCGCCGGCGTATCTTTGTTTTGTATCCACAAAACAGGATACGCCGGAATTACGCTAAAATACAACTGGCGTAAGCCTATTACGCTGTCGTATGTTAGTTGCATATTTACGCTGGACGCTAGGGGCGCTTCCGTAGATGTTCAGCGTAAAATATGCAAATGAGATAGATACGCCGATCAACGAACGTACGTACGCCCGGCGCATTCTTTTTACGTCGTTTTCGTAAGCGTATGTCCGGCGTAAAGTTACCCCTGCTCTATAGAGGCGTACACAATGTTAAGTATGGACGTCGGGACAGCGTCTAATTTTCCATCGTTTTACGTAGTTTGCGTAAAACGTTCGCGAACAGGGCTTTGCGTAAGTTACGTTCACGTCGAAAGCATTGACTATTTGCGATGTGATTTTGCGCATGCGCAGTGGGATACCTCCACGGACAACGCATGCGCAGTAAACAAAAAACTTCATTTACGTCAGGTCACGAATAATTTAAATAAAACACGCCCACCTCTTCCCCATTTGAATTAGACGCGCGTACGCCGGCCCATTTACGCTAAGCTGCCGTAACTTAGAACGCAAGTGCTTTGTGAATACGGCACTTGCCATTCTAACTTACGGCAGCGTAGCGTAGGCAGAGAGTTACGCCGAGCTTCGTGGATCTGGCCCTCTGAGTTCTGTCTTCTTTTATGTACAGTGCAGAAAATAAGTATTTATGACAATAAATGGTTATCCTGGCTGTGTGCTTCGGGTCATTGTCATGTTGGAAGACCCAGCCTCAACCCATCTACAAAGCTCTAACTGAGGGAAGGAGGTTGTTGCCCAAAATCTCGCAATACATGGCCCCGGTCATCCTCTCCTTAATACAGTGCAGTCGCCCTGTCCCATGTGCAGAAATACACCCCCAAAGCATGATGCTACCACCCCCATGCTTCACAGTAGGGATGGTGTTCTTGGGATGGTACTCATCATTCTTCTTCCTCCAAACACGGTTAGTGGAATTATGACCAAAAAGTACTATTTTGGTCTCATCTGACCACATGACTTTCTCCCATGACTCCTCTGGATCATCCAAATGGTCATTGGCAAACTTAAGATGGGCCTTGACATGTGCTGGTTTAAGCAGGGGAACCTTCCGTGCCATGCATGATTTCAAACCATGACGTCTTAGTGTATTACCAACAGTAACCTTGGAAACGGTGGTCCCAGCTCTTTTCAGGTCATTGACCAGCTCCTCCCGTGTAGTCCTGGGCTGATTTCTCACCTTTCTTAGGATTCTTGAGACCCCACGAGGTGAGATTTTGCATGGAGCCCCAGTCCGAGGGAGATTGACAGTCATGTTTAGCTTCTTCCATTTTCTAATGATTGCTCCAACAGTGGACCTTTTTTCACCAAGCTGCTTGGCAATTTCCCCGTAGCCCTTTCCAGCCTTGTGGAGGTGTACAATTTTGTCTCTAGTGTCTTTGGACAGCTCTTTGGTCTTGGCCATGTTAGTAGTTGGATTCTTACTGATTGTATGGGGTGGACAGGTGTCTTTATGCAGCTAATGACCTCAAACAGGTGCATCTGATTTAGGATAATAAATGGAGTGGAGGTGGACATTTTAAAGGCAGACTAACAGGTCTTTGAGGGTCAGAATTCTAGCTGATAGACAGGTGTTCAAATACTTCTTTGCAGCTGTATCATACAAATAAGTAGTTAAAAAAATCATACATTGTGATTTCTGGAATTTTTTTTTTGATTATGTCTCTCACAGTGGACATGCACCTACGATGACAATTTCAGACCCCTCCATGATTTCCAAGTGGGAGAACTTGCAAAATAGCAGGGTGTTCAAATACTTATTTTCTGCACTGTATTTTCTACAGAACAATAAAAGAAGAATTCCAGGTATGGATATTCTATACATAGTTACATTGGTCCTACTTGGACCAACTATGTATATAACATACATGTGGGATCAGGGGCGGATCCAGAGTCTGGTCTTGGAGGGGCACTGCCAGAAAATATGGGGGCAATTTATCAGGGAAATGGCTGGTGTTGGCGCTTCAATCATTACGACACCATGGTTGTAATGGTTCAACTCAACATCATGCAGAATCAGTGGGAGCACCGAGTGTGTCACTTGCCCCATCGCCTGCCACCAGATGTGGATTGTCACTTGCCACGTCACCTGCCACACGTTACGGATTGTCACTTGCCCCATCGCCTGCCACCAGATGTGGATTGTCACTTGCCAGGTTGCCTGCCACACATTATGGATCGTCACTCGCCACGTCGCCTGCCACACGTTACAGATTGTCACTTGCCACGTCACCTGCCGCATGTTACAGATAGTCACTTGTCACGTCGCCTGCCACGCGTTACGGATTGTCACTTGCCACGTCACCTGCCACATGTTACGGATTGTCCTTGCCACGTCACCTGCCACACGTTACGGATTGTCACTTGCCCCATCGCCTGCCACCAGATGTGGATTGTCACTTGCCAGGTTGCCTGCCACACATTATGGATCGTCACTCGCCACGTCGCCTGCCACACGTTACAGATTGTCACTTGCCACGTCACCTGCCGCATGTTACAGATAGTCACTTGTCACGTCGCCTGCCACGCGTTACGGATTGTCACTTGCTACGTCACCTGCCACATGTTACAGATTGTCACTTGCCACGTCACCTGCCGCATGTTACAGATAGTCACTTGTCACGTCGCCTGCCACGCGTTACGGATTGTCACTTGCCACGTCACCTGCCACATGTTACGGATTGTCCTTGCCACGTCACCTGCCACATGTTACGGATTGTCACTTCCTATGTTGCCTGCCACACGTTACGGATTGTCACTTGCCACGTGCCTTTCACACGTTACAGATGGTCACTTGCGGTGTCACTTTCCTGCTGTGTCCCAGAGTCAGGCAGCAGAGAGATAATGTCATCTCTCTGCTTCCCGCGGCTGCCTGCACGGTGAGAGGGGAACTGCACTGCAGGGTTGCGGTGAGAGATGATGTCATCTCTCTGCTTCCTTACCCACCGGCTCCCTGATTGGCCAGCCGTCCGCTCACCCACGAACCGCCCAGCTGTTCGCTCTCTCTCTCACCAACTGAGCCACCTAACAGCCCGTTGAGCCTCCCCCGCTCTCGCCCACGAATCCGCGGAGCAACCAGCTCTCACCCGCATTCTCGGGGGGGGGGGGGAATTGCCACGTTGCCCCCCTGGACCCGCCCCTGTGTGGGATCCTTCTAGATGCTGGAAATCACTGTAGTAGACACTGCTACTACACCACTATCACTTCTAAGTGTTGCAATTGACCTCTTAGTTCTAGTGAAGGGAACACTTAAGGTGTCGGCATACCAAGACATTTTGGACAATTTCATGCTCCCAACTTTGTGGGAACAGTTTGGGGACGGCCCCTTCCTGTTCCAACATGACTGCACACCAGTGCACAAGGCAATTAGAGTGGCTATCGCGAGCCAAGCCTCACAATGCGCTTCTAGAAGAATGATCAAACATTCCCATAGACACCCTCCTAAGCCTTGTGGACGGCCTTCCCAGAAGAGTTGAAGCTGTTATAGCTGCAAAGGGCAGAGCCAACTAATTTTTGAACCCTACAGACTAAGACTGGGATGCCATTAAAGTTTATGTGTGAGTAAAGGCAGGCGTCCCAATACTTCTGACAACTGCTGTTGAAATAAATTGTCTGGTGACGGGGTCGCTTTCAAATTCCCTCCCAATAATTGTTGTCAGTCGGCTGCCTCCTGAATGGTGCATTCTGATGACTGTTTGATAACACGGCCCGCGTCTCCTAAAATCGTTACTTGAAAACACGTGGCGCTACTTATAAAGCCGGAGTTAAATTTAGATGTGTAAAACATCTGCGCCACAGAATGTTCCGTCTGTGAAACGAACGCACTCCAAATATGCACAAACACATTCTGGAAAAACAAACCAATTACACGTTTCGACAGCGAACCAAACTGACGCCTTGCAGAAGATCACTTTGTATAATAACAAAGGTAGAAACCATACAACCCCCACGCACGCACGCACGCACGCACAATTCTTCCAATCTGTTGCGATGCTGAAAACGTAGGAATTTGTGATCCATAATCTAAACTTTCATGAAGCCAAGAACCAGAACACTTGGACCCGATCAATGGTGAGACCTCCCACCAACATGTCCAAACTGGACCAGATCCGAGCCCAAAGGGTGAAACACTTCATCCCTCGCAAATGTAACCCCCGATTTCTCCATTTAAGATATTTTACATAGTTACATAGTAGGTGAGGTTGAAAAAAAGACACAAGTCCATCCTATGTGTGTGATTAAATGTCAGTATTACATTGTATATCCCTGTATGTTGTGGTCGTTCAGGTGCTTATCTAAACTATTGATGCTCCCCGCTGAGACCACCGCTTGTGGAAGGAAATTCCACATCCTTGCCACTCCTACAGTAAAGAACCCTCTACCTAGTTTAAGGTTAAACCTCTTTTCTTCTACTTTTAATGAGTGGCCACGTGTCTTGTTAAACTCCCTTCCACAAAAAAAGTTTTATCCCTATTGTGGGGTCACTAGTACGGTATTTGTACATTGAAATCATATCCCTTCTCAAGCGTTTCTTCTCCAGAGAGAATAAGATCAGTGCTCACTAGTGTTGCTCACGAATATTCGTATTGCGAATATTCGGCTCGAATATGGCATATTCGAGTATTCGCCATATATTCCGAATTTCGCGGTGAATATTCGCTATTTTGAATATTCGTATTTTTTAAAAAATTTTTTAGAACAGATCACATCCTAGAGATCCCCATCGACGTCTAAAAGCATTGCTGGTATGATTAGAGACCTTGGGCCGAGTAGCTGCAGCGCTCATTTTATATTGCCGAGAAATCGCAATGCGATTATTCGGCAATAGCGATATCGCGCGATTATTTTATATTGTAATATATCACGAATATTCTGAGCCAATCAGAGTGCTCCATTCCGCATTTCTCGAAATTTCGCAATTATTTTATATTGTAATATATCACGAATATTCTGAGCCAATCAGAGTGCTCCATTCCGCATTTCTCGAATATTCGCAATTATTTTATATTGTAATATATCACGAATATTCTGAGCCAATCAGAGTGCTCCTTCCGCATTTGCCGAATATTCGCAATTATTTTGTATTGTAATATATCACGAATATTCTGAGCCAATCAGAGTGCTCCATTCCGCATTTCTCGAAATTTCGCAATTATTTGGTATTATAAAATATCACGAATATTCTGAGCCAATCAGAGTGCTCCATTCCGCATTTCTCGAAATTTCGCATTCGCATTCGCAATAGCGAAATTTCGCAATCATTTCATTTCCAAAAAATATCACGAATATTCGTATTTAGCGAATATATCTCGAATATTCGACTATATATTCGAGATATATCGCGAAATCGAATATGGCATATTCTGCTCAACACTAGTGCTCACAACCTTTCCTCATAACTAATATCCTCCAGATCCTTAATTAGTGTAACAGGCGTCTGTTACTTCTGGTAGTGACAGGCGCCTAATGCGCACAATGACGTCATTGCCCGGCGCCATGTGCAATCCAGCTTGGAAGGCGGAAGTGCGCCGTGGTATACAGCGTTTCTCCATACACCTGCTTCAATTCAGTGCGATGCCCTGCATTTGTTCTCAGCCTATAAAGGTATTATTTTACCCGCTTTCCGACCAGCCGCCGCAGTAATACGGCGGCAGGTCGGCACTGGTGCGCGAGAGCCCGTAGCTCTACATCGCCACCTTCGACAGCCACTAGGGGGCGCGTGCGCGCCGCCGGCGGCCCGCGCGCGCACCCCGCTCTCCCCCAAAACCCCCGGGCGTGTGCCTGGCGGGCACGATCGCCGCCGGGCACACGCGATCGCTCGTTACAGAGCGGGGAACGGGAGGTATGTGTGTAAACACACATCGCTCGTTCCTGACAGCGGGGGAAACGCTGATTTTCTGTTCATACAATGTATGAACGGAAGATCAGTGATTCCCCCTAGTGAGTCCCCTCCCCCCCATACAGTTAGAACACAAATAGGAACACACTTAACCCCTTCCCCGCCCCCTAGTGTTAACCCCTTCACTGCCAATTGCATTTTTATAGTAATCCAATGCATTTTTATAGCATTGATCGCTAAAAAAATGCCAATGGTCCCAAAAATGTGTCAAAAGTGTCCGAAGTGTCCGCCATAAGGTCGCAGTACTGAAAAAAAACGCTGATCGCCGCCATTACTAGTAAAAATAATAATAATAATAAAAATGCCATAAAACTACCCCCTATTTTGTAAACGCTATAACTTTTGCGAAAACCAATCAATAAACGCTAATTGCGATTTTTTTTACAAAAAATATGTAGAAGAATATGTATCGGCCTAAACTGAGGAAAAATATTTTTTTTTTTATATATTTTTGGGGGATATTTATTACAGAAAAAAGTAAAAAATATTGCATTTTTTTCAAAATAGTCGCTCTGTTTTTGTTTATAGCACAAAAAATAAAAACCGCAGAGATGATCAAATACCACCAAAAGAAAGCTCTATTTGTGGGAAAAAAAGGACGCCAATTTTGTTTGGGAGCCACGTCGCATGACCGCGCAATTGTCAGTTAAAGCGACGCAGTGCCGAATCGCAAAAAGTGCTCTGGTCTTTGGACAGCAATATGGTCCGGGGCTGAAGTGGTTAAATAGAAAAACTGTTCTATTATTGTCTGCTGTAGCCGGCGTGGCTAACGAATCCTCAGCCTGCAACCTATGCCATCCTGCATGCCTGCCATAAGGAACTACAGGTACCATCAATCCCAGGCTGGAAACCATCCTCTCCTGCATCTGCGCTGCAGACCCTAAAGATATCTTCCTTCTTGGATCCCTACACTACGGATTCCCTACTTGCTACACTGAAGCCCTGCAAACGGATAAGTAGCCTTAAGTGTCACTTGTCGTGCTATAGAATGATCTGCTGTCTGCTTTCCACCTAAAACCATATCTGTTATTCATTATGGCTTGTGGCTATCAACATACTACTTGGGATAGACTCACAAATTGCCTGAACTGTATTGCCTGTCTTATGCAACTATTAGTTGTCTCTACAACACCTATTTACTACAAGCTATATTGCCTGTCATATGCAATTATTAGTTGTTGCTACAACTCCTATTTACTACGAGTACCCTCAAAATACCTGTGCTATAATTGTCACTTTTATGCAATTATTAGTTGTCGCTACAACTCCTATTTACTACGTGTACTCTCAAAGTACCTGAGCTATTATTGCTTCTCATATGTAATTATTAGTTGTCTCAACAACGCCTATTTACTATGTGCATTTGCTGGGCACAGTGGTTGCGTTTGATGGGCACAGTGGCTGCAATTGATGGGCACAGTGGCGACAATTGATGATCACAGTGGTGACATTGATGGAACAGTGGCTGCGTTTGGTATGGCACCGTGGTGACAATTGCTGGCACAGTGGCGATAATTGATGGCACAGTTGTAACAATTGATGGCACAGTGGTAACAATTGATGGCACAGTGGCTGTGTTTTATGGCACAGTGGTGACAATTGATGGGCACAGTGGTAATAATTGATGGCACAGTGGCTGCCTTTGATGGCATGACACAGTTGCTGCGTTTGATGGCACGGTGACTGCGTTTGGCATGGCACAGTGGCGACAATTGATGGCACAGTGGCTGCGTTTGAAGCAGGAGTGCAACTGTGACTGGAAGCGAGAAAAGGCTGTGGTGGACTGGTCACACAGATCAAGAGACCTGCTGGAGTGAGGTGAAGGTAAGTAGTAGGGCCTATTCTGCAACCCCTAGACCAGGGGTCCCAAACTTTCTAAGCAAGGGGCCATTATACTGTCCTTCAGGCTTTTAAGGGGTCGTACTGTGGCCAGCAGGAGTCAAAAATGCCCCAGCATCAGCGCCCCATTGGTTTTAATAGGAGGAATAGTGCCCCATCATTGGTATCAGGGCCAGATAAAGGCAAGTAAAGAACCCTTTTACACTGCCAGTGTCCGAAAAATGCTGGTAAAGCGCACTGGGGCGTTTTTCAGGCGCTTTGGCGTTAAAAAATCTCCCTCAATGGGAAGAGGGCTTTAGGAGCTGGAGTGAGGTGAAGGTAAGTAGTAGGGCCTATTCTGCAACCCCTAGACCAGGGGTCCCAAACTTTCTAAGCAAGGGGCCATTATACTGTCCTTCAGGCTTTTAAGGGGTCGTACTGTGGCCAGCAGGAGTCAAAAATGCCCCAGCATCAGCGCCCCATTGGTTTTAATAGGAGGAATAGTGCCCCATCATTGGTATCAGGGCCAGATAAAGGCAAGTAAAGAACCCTTTTACACTGCCAGTGTCCGAAAAATGCTGGTAAAGCGCACTGGGGCGTTTTTCAGGCGCTTTGGCGTTAAAAAATCTCCCTCAATGGGAAGAGGGCTTTAGGAGCCGTCTATTCAACGCTCCTAAAGCGCTGTAAAGAAGCTGCTTGCTTGCAGGACTTTTTTTGACACCCTGCCAACGCAGCGCCTCAGTGTGAAAGCACTTGGGATTGCAGATGAGGCTTCTTTCAGGCGCTTTACAGGTGCGTTTTTAATGCTAAAGCGCCTAAGAAAAATGCCCAGTGTGAAAGGGGTCGAAGTGAAGAGGAATCTCCACAATGGGACAGAGATGGGGGAAAATATAAACAGGGGTTATAACCCTCCCTTGCGCAATCCAAAATGAAAAAAAAAAAAAAAAAAAAAAAACGTTTTGTCCATAGTTCTACTTTAATGAGCATTTACAGTAATGGAGATGTGCAATTCATTTAGTTACAAATCAAAATTTGGACGACATTTTTGTTATTCGGAGATTCAGGTGTATCTGAATTTCTGAATCACATTAGTAACGAAAATCAACAAAATTAAATCAGAATACCTAACAAAAGAGAGAATTTTAAAAATGTTAAAATTAACTTGAAAAACTTGAAAATGAATTTGAATTTAAAATGGAAACATATTGCAATAAATACAGTTAGGTATAAAAGTGAAATAAGACGATGATAAGAATCGAAAAGAATAGTATAAAAAAAAAAATACTGAATAGGACAGAATGAATATAGTTGTCTTCCAAATCCGAATATACAAAACAAATTCCAAAAGTGAATCATTCTAACATAGCTAATATGACAAAATTTAATTATTAACTTAACCACTTAACAGGAAAATAACGTCCACAGAATGGCACGTACAGGTGGATACGTTCCTGCCTTCCCGCGGGTCGGGGGTCCGATCGGGACCCCCCCCCCACTACATGCGGCAGACGGTAAGTGTGTGGGAGCGATCCGGGATGAGGGGGCGGCTGTTCGTTTCTGTCTGCCCCCTCGCGATCGCTCCCAGCGAATCCGTTTTCCCCCCTTCTGCCCGCCCTCTGCCTGTGTAATGTAAACACAGGCAAAGGAAGTGATGTCACCTCTCCTCTCGGCGGTATTTTCGTTCCGGCGAGAGGAGAGAAGACATCACAGTAAGTAGCACCAACACTACACTGACACCACACACATAGGCACATTAACCCCCCCGACCACGGCCCCCCACCCCCCTGTCACAGTGTCACTGATTGCAGTGATCATATATTTACTGATCACTGCATTTAGTGTCAGTGTGACAGTTAGTGTGACAGGCAGTTAGTGTTAGGTCCAGGGTAGCCCCCTACCCCCCCTAATAAAGGTTTAACCCCTTAATCACCGCCCTAGTTAACCCTTTCACCCCCTATTGCCAGTGTCACTAAGCGATCGCTGTATTAGGCTGCATTCACACCTAGGCGTAAGTGATTTGCATCGTTTTTTACCGCGATTTGCCGTGACAAATTGCGTCATTTTCCCCCGCGATTTGCCGCGACAAAATGCAGCGTTTTCCCCCGCGGTTTTGTACAGGTCATTGGCATCAATGTAAAACACCCAAGCCGCCCGATTCGTGCGTCAAAAAAAAAGGGTCCGGGAAATTCAGGCGTTCAGCGTTCTTTCGGCGTTCGGCGTTTTGCGTTGGAGATGTGAACCATCTCCATAGAGAATATTGTTATTTTTCCCCTCTAGCGTCTTTGAGCGTCGCGCTTCAGGCGACAAAACGCTCAGGTGTCACTGTTGCCGCTAGGTAGCTAGTTTTTTTTTTATATTGCGATTTTTTTTTTTACTAAAGACATGTGGCTGAATACATATTGGCCTAAATGTTTGACTAAAATTTAGTTTATTCGATTTTTCTTATAACAAAAAGTAGAAAATATCATTTTTTTTTTAAATCGGTCTTTTTCCGTTTATATCGCAAAAAATAAAAATCGCAGAGGCAATCAAATACCATCAAAAGAAAGCTCTATTTGTGGGAAGAAAAGGATGCAAATTTTGTTTGGGAGCCACGTCACATGACCACGCAATTGTCTGTTAAAGCGACACAGTGCTGAATTGTAATAACACCTTTGGTCATTTAGCAGCATATTGGTCCGGTCCTTGTGTAGTTAAAGGGGAGTTCCACCCACAATTTCACTTTGTAATACACAAGCTTAATGTATTCTAGTAAAGTTAGTCTGTAAACTAAGGTCCGTTTTGTTAGGTTGTTACAGCATTTGGTTTATAATCTAGAAATAGACCGTGGCCATCTTAAGTGTGGGCATCATGAAGCCAGATTATATGACTTCCTGGATTTCAGCTTTGCATATCTCGCACATGCTCAGTGCTGCACAAGCAATGTAATAGGTTTCAGTCAGGTTTGCAAGGACTATTGGGAAACATGATGCCTATCCCAGAAACCCTTGCAAATAGCCTTGTGACTTAATAGCCTAGGCTAATAAGGAGGAGGAAGTAATGAAGGACTACAAAATAAAGGTATTTACAAGCAACAAAATAAATACAAATTGTCCATTCTGAACACTATGAGATTAGGGCATGCAGCACAGACAAACATAAAAAAATGGGTGGAACTCCACTTTAATGAGCATTTACAGTAATGGAGATGTGCAATTCATTTAGTAACAAATCCAAATTTGGACGACTCAGCCTGGCTCCCGGTGGGTGGGCTATGCGAGGTAAGCCTGCGCTTAGTACGCCCACCCCCCTCCCACAAAACCACCGCACTTACACGCACTCGAAATTGGGTTAACATGCACGCACTTTGGCCACGCAGTCTCTAAAAAAAAAAAGAGAGGTGAAGGACTAACAGGGCTAGCTGAGCGGGCTAGATCCTCTCACTCCCTCATAGGGGAGTCCCTCTGCCCCGTTGGGCTTCAAATCAGAGCAGGTAGGGTGGGCTGTGTGGGAGGATCCCCTCACACCCGCCATTGCCACCCGGGGGCATGGAGAAAGATGGCAGATTGCCTCTGGGGGAGGTCTGCCTACTCCCAACTCCTGCAGTCCGGCTCCTCTCTCGAGTACACGCACAAAATACACTTAAAAAAAAAAAATTTGGACGACATTTTTGTTGTTCGGAGATTCAGATGTATCTGAATTTCTGAATCACATTAAAATTAAATCAGAATACGTAACAAAGGAGAGAATTTGAAAAATGTTAAAATTAACTTGAAAAACTTGAAAAGGATTTCAAATTCGAAAAATTTGAAAATGAATTTGAATTCAAAATGGAAACATGTTGCAATAAATACAGTTAGGTATAAAAGTAAAATAAGACGATGATAAGAATCGAAAAGAATAAAAAAAAACTGAATAGGACAGAATGAATATAGTTGTCTTCTGAAATTTGAATCGATCCGAAAATAACGAATATACTAACCGAATCCGAATATACAAAACAAATTCCAAAAGTGAATCATTCTAACATAGCTAATATGACAAAAATGTATTATTAACGAAAGATCATGCCGATCTCTAGCATTTAACCCTTGCTTAGTGTATGTGGATTAGTGATGAGCGGAATACGCCATATTCGATTTCGCGATATTTTGCGAATATTTCGAAGAATATTCGCGAATATTCGTTAATATCGAATATTCGTGATATTTAAAAAAAAAAAATTGCGAATTTTCGCCAATGCGAATTTTCGCTAATGCGAATTTTCGCTAATGCGAAATTTCGCGATTTTTTTTTTTTTTTATATAAAATATCACGAATATTCGATATTTACGAATATTCGGTATATTTTGTAAAAAAAAAAAAAAAAGCGAAATTTCACATATGCGGTCGCGAATATTCGTAAATATCGAATGCGAAATTTATTGCGAAATTTGAAAAATATACGAATATTCGAAATAGCGAATATTCGCCGCGATATTCGAGATATTCGCGAATACTCGAATATGCAATATTCGTAGCGAATATTCGCAATGCGAATATTCGTGAGCAATACTAATGTGGATGGGTGGGGGTTGGGGGCACTTCTTTAAAGCATTTTACTTTCCCAAATGACAAGGAAGGATAAGCAGTCCCTTCATGGTTCTTCTAAGTATTTAGCTCTCGCTGTAGTCTGCCTCGTAGCCGTAGGGGGTCTGCAAGTTGTGCTTATAATGGGGTTGACATATAAACACTGGCGTAGAGAAAGGTGTGGAAGATGAATGAAAATAGTGGACATCCTCTGTGCTAGTGTTTTTCCACACTTCATATTACCAATTTGTATCTACAGCTTGAAAGAGGCTTATTTTTGCGGGGGCAGGAAGCATAAATCACGGCTGTCATCTGGGTCGCACATGTTGGCTGAGCAGCGACATGAAGAAGGCCATGAGTGGGGCTTCTGTGCGTCTACGGAGAAGATCCTTCCCAGAAGACCTCTATAAAGAAGACAGCTCGGAGGAGCAGTATAACGAGCCGAGTGTATCTGTGTGTGAGGCTCTTGTAAAAGATAATGTTACATGTATACACAATAACTTTTCATCGAGTGTTGGAACCCGTCAAGACTCCGTAACCCTTACCGCGCGGGTGCTGGGTCACCGAGAGATTCACCGAGCTTCTCTTTGTCTGCAGTCCCTGGGTAGAGGTCATAACTCATCGGGCCAATAAAATAAATGATTACTTATTTGCTATTTCTAGAAGGTATTCAGTTACCTCTACATATGTAAGTAGCCGTTCACCGATCGTGGGATTTTCACCTTTTTTCCTCCGGGAAGGTTGATGTGTAAGAAGGAAACAATGCAACGCTACAAATAAGGAGAAAAGGGCTTACAGATGTTTCGTGACTTTGTTACAGTATAACCTTGGCCAGTTTTTGTTCCGCATGACCTGGCATATTGTGCGCTGTTTATGAGATGGGACCATGGATCTGTTCAAGACTCGGGAATTCTTTATAACTAAGGAATAGCAGTAAAAACCCAACTAAGATATTATCCTTCATAAAAGGCTTTCCTGGTGCTTCCAAGCTCTCTATATGTATTACTCTCTTGGCTGTATGGGTGCAAGCTCCAGGTAGGTGCTCGTCATCTTCACTTCATACAGCCAACTTATCTAAGATAAAACAGCCGGTAGCACACTGTAAAGTCCAACACAGACAGTGGTCTCCAATTTGCAGCCAATGGGCCGGATGCAGCCATGTGCCTTTCTTTATCTGGCCCTTGGGGGGCTATTCCTGTCATCCATGCGAGGCAAGATTCCTTCTACTGACACTATCAATGAGAAGACTATTTCTCCCACTGATACCAATGATGGAGTACTTGACCAGTGTGGTCTAGAGGTACCCCACCTCCCATTTACTGATACAGCACTTCTACTCCAAATCCCCATTTCTTAACCTCCTACTGAAATAACGAGACCACACCATCTTTTGGAATAAAATGGCCATGACAGCCTATTTATTAACACACTATAATTAAAACTCCAATGTAAAATATAACCAAATATAAACATCTGTAAACAACTTGTTTACCCCCAGTCTGTTGATCTTTGATGGCACCCCGAACTCCAAACACATATACCACCAATACACATGTAATGGTAAGAGGTTCTGGTGTGTGCTGAATGATCTGTCTATTGATGCTGGCTGCTGGGGCATCTATTGTTGCTGGAGGGGATCTATTTTTCAAACGAAGGGGGTCTATTGTTACTGGGGAGTTCTTCGGTTGCTCTCTGTGAATCTAATGTTGCTGGGGGCAGGGGAGGGCTGGCAGGGGGGGCAGGGTGGAAATCTCCCCCTGGGCTGGTGACACTATGCAAAGCCACCGGCCGCCACTACCAAATGCTGTTTTTGCAGAGCAGGAATATGCCTGCTGGAGCTCTGTTAACACAGGTCACGGCCGCTGCTCACCTCCCACTGTGCAGCCGTGCCTGTGTCAGCTACGAGGTAGATGGCTGCAGAGCTGAGCTATGTCCTGTCTAACACATAGCTCAGCCTCAGCGCACACCAGCGCTGACATCCCCTTCTCTCTCTGTACAGACACGAGGAGAGATAGAGCTCATCTGCTCTTTCTGAGTCTGCCCTGCTCACAGTCCCCGGGCGTGTGTGGGCACTCGACAGGAAGTCTGAACCAAAAAAAAGCATCAGACAGCCTGCCTGCGCCTCAGCCTCCACCCTGCTTAGCTCACCCTCTCTAGTCTCTCCTGCCTCCCAGTGTATAAAAAGGGGTGCTCTGTGGACTTTGTTAAGGGGGGGGGGGCTTTGATGAGCAGAGACCCTCTTTACACAATAGTCCACAGCATGCACCCTTAAATCAAGTTTCCCAGAACACCCCTTACATCAGATCTGATGTACAGTATATGGGGTCTGTGCAGACTCTGATGTATATGGGGTCTGTGCGGACTCTGATGTAAGGGGGGCCTCTGTGGGGAATCTGTTGTAAGGGGGGCCTCTGTGCGGACTCTGATGTAAGGGGGGCCTCTGTGCAGACTCTGATGTAAGGGGAGGCTCTGTGCAGACTCTGATGTAAGGGGAGGCTCTGTGCGGACTCTTGTGATCATGAAAAATCTTAGACTGTTTTCCTAGATCCATCACTTTTCCACGCTCTATGGGCCACTTGACTGGACTTGCCCCCCAGGCCTAAGGCTTCCAGCCCTCCCCTGGCTGGGGGGCAGGGGCGGACTGACCATTGAGGAACTCAGGCACTGCCCGAGAGCCCCATGCCACTAGGGGGCCCCATCAGGGTTGCCAGGCTCATTAAAACCAGGGACAGTATGTAAAAATCTGTGTTTTGTTTTACATCTGTCCCTGATATGTCCAAAACCTACATGTTTTGATGTGAAAATCCCGAGATTTTAGCTGCCCCGCCTCTGTACTGCCACCTGGCTTGGCAGTACAACTATTGTTGCTGGGGGTGGGTCTTATGTTGGAGGGGGTAAATTGTTGCTGCGAGGGATCTACTGGCTGCTGGAGGGTCTATTAATATTGGCTACTGGGGAAGCTATTGTTGCTGGAGGGGATCTATTTGTGCAGGGGGGTCTATTGTTGCTGGGGGTGGGTCTTATGTTGCAGGGGGTCAATCATTGCTGGGAGGGATATGATGGCTGCTGGAGGGTCTATTGATGCTGGCTGTTGGGAGTCCATTGTCGCTGGGGTGCCCATTGTAGATCTATTTTACTTTCTTCTTGTTATCATTAACAAATTCTATACAAAATACTTAGCACCACAAAACGATACTTGTTTCTGCATTCTCTAAAATGGGTGGTACTGGCGAGGTGGGTAAGGGGTGGAACTAAGGAACGGTGCTCAGAGGTGGGTAGGGGGTGGGGTCAAGGGTGACTTGGAAGGGAGGAGTTCCTGCTTTTTTCCTGAGAAAAAAAGCCCTGGGCATAAATCAGGTAAGTGAACAGAGGAAAATAATAATAGATTGCCAATTAATTTAAATTTTTTTATTTTATTTTTATTTTTATTTTTAATTTTTTTTTCAACACATCATTATAACTTTAATACATTACATTTCGAAAAGAGAATTATTAATATTAATATAAATAAACCCAATCCCCCTACCCCCCCCCCCCTTCAGTTCCCCAACCTCTCCCATCGGAAATGTCTCCAACTTCCATACTCTCTCTTTGTTATGTACTTTTCCCCTCTTCTCCCTTCTGTAATTCAGATTATTTAAATTTGTATATAATTTGTTTCTGTTTTATTATGTTATGTTATATTATATTATTTACAATTCATTTTAAGGATGCACATTAGTGCTGCGTGGTAATGAGTGGAAAATGTGGGTGGAACTCCGCCTTAAGAATATAAAAATGTAAGCTGGACTCCAAAACTTAGTTCTTCTTTCTGTATTTAATTCACAAAAAAAATTCCATACATTGATGTCTCCACCTGACACCACCTTCCTTGACGCGTTTCGCCACTGCTGGCTTGGGTAGGGGAAGACATGTGTAGTGTGAACGGGGCCTTGGATACAAGACTTGTTTTCTGACGTTCTTTATCATAACTCAGATCGCAGAGTTTCTTTTTATTTCTCATTTCAGGAGATCTCCCAGGACTTCGATGTTCTTCATCTGGAACTGTTCAGCCCGGTGCACAGCGTTCTCCTTATTACACAATTCCCATTTTTCTTCCTAAGACATAACAACAATTTGTAAGCCACGAAACAATGTGCGCTTATCTAATTTCCGCTGCTGTTTGCCCAGCTACACTGTTGTCTTCTGTATTCCAATCACTGTTCATGTATCTATGGTGGCCCCCGTCACATCCATCAAGAGAAGAGACAACCTGCATTCCACTGTTGCTGCATAATGAACATAGACATTGCAGACTGAAATGTTGCCTCACCATTTTCACTAAATGGAGACTTTAAATCTGACCTTCCCTTCAGCACAATTGTACCGGCTCTCAGGGCCACCATCAGGGGGGTACAGGCTAGGGGCCTGGATGGCAAAAAAATGTTTTTCTATATATATTTTTTATTAAAGGGCCCAGAGGTCCCCAGGGCCGCAGATGGCAACCCCCCTTTTTTTTATATATTTTAAATTTTTTTAAATTTTTTATTAACCCCCCTTATAAAAATATATTTTTTTATATATTTTTTTGTATTTATTAAAGGGCCCAAAGGTCCACAGGGCCCCAAATGGCAACCCCCCCTTTTTTATATATATATTTTTTTTTTTATTAAAGGGCCCAGAGGTCCCCAGGGCCCCGGATGACAACCCCCTCTTTTTTTATATAAAAAAATGTATTTTTCTTTTATATATTTTTTTTATTTTTTGTTTTTATTAAAGGGCCCAGAGGTCCCCAGGGCCCCGGATGGCAACCCCTACTTTTTTTTATAATTTTTTTTATTTCTTTTTATTAAAGGGCCCAGATGTCCTCAGTTGCCCAGAGGTCCCCAGGGCCCCGGATGGCTACCCCCCTTTTTTTTATTATATATATATATATATATATATATTTTTTTTTTTAATTCTTTTTATTATTTGTAAGGGGCCCAGAGGTCCCCAGGGCAACCCCCCACTTCTCAATTCGCGGCACCCCCCCGCTTCTCTATTTGAGGTGGCAGCACCCCCTTTGGGGGCACATGCCTGAAGCTGTGTAATTCCACGGCTCTTCTCGTGAACAGAAGTGGCTTATGGCTTTTGCTCGGCCAAATCACATTGGAATTTCCGACGGAATTCCATTGGAAAAAAATTGATCATGTTCTATATCTAAACCCCGATGGAATCCATTGTAATTTCCGATGAAAAAACTCCGAAGGGGCTACACACGATTGGAAAATCCGATGGAAAAAGTCCATCGGAAATAACGATTGTGTGTACGCGGCATTACTCTGATTTCACAGCACACTGTGAGCTTCTCACCATGTGCATTGGAAGCTACAACAAGTCAGATAGAGCTCTGCCTCGTTTCCTGGCTGGAGGACGTCCAGCATTATCAAGATCGGCCATTCTCAATCCTTTAACCACTTAAGCCCCGGACCATTTGACTGGCCAAAGACCAGGGCACTTTATGCGATTTGGCACTGCGTCACTTTAACTGACAATTGCACGGTCGTGCGACGTGACTCCCAAACAAAATTGGCGTCCTTTTTTCCCCCACAAATAGAGATTTCTTTTGGTGGTATTTGATCACTTCTGCGGTTTTTATTTTTTTGCGCTATAAACAAAAATAGAGCGACAATTTTGAAAAAAATGCAATATTTATTTTACGTTTTGCTATAATAAATATCCCCCAAAAAATATATTTTTCCTCAGTTTAGGCCGATACGTATTCTTCTACATATTTTTGTTAAAAAAAATCACAATAAACGTTTATTGATTGGTTAGTTTGCGCAAAAGTTATAGCGTCTACAAAATAGGGGATAGATTTATGGCATATATTTTTTTTTGTTTTACTAGTAATGGCGGCGATCAGCGATTTTTATCGTGACTGCGACATTATGGCGGGGGTTAAAAAGGGGTTCCAACCACAATTAGCATTTTTTAAATGTATGTCCTTTCATCCTGCGTTTTTATAATATAAATCCGGTCACTTACTATTTTACAATCCGCCGCCGCTCCGCATAGTTATTAAAAAAAGATCGTTTTATAAACTAGGTCCACACCGTTGTCATTTTGCTTGTGGGCATTGTGAAGCCCACAAGCACTTACTTCCTGGACGTCTTGGATGGGGAGTGATAATTGTGCAGCGCACTGCATCCTGGGAAATGATGACACACATTTCCCAGGAGCATTAGAGGGAGATGATGTCAGAATCCTAGGTGATTCCAAAGGCAGCTTTCTTGGGGCCGCATAGCAACAGGCATTTCCAGATGAGTAAAACATTATGGCCCAGATTCATAGAGCAATTACGCCTGTCTAACTGGTGTTAGACAGGAGTAATTTCAAATTTTGCGCGCCGTATCACTAGTTTGAATCCTCAAACCATGATACGGCGGCTTCGGGCTTCGATCCGAGAGGCTTACGTCTTCGTAAGCCTTCGGATCTACGCTGCGATATTTTTGCGGCCGCTGGGAGGAGTTTGCGTCGTTTTCATGCGTCGGGATATGCAAATGAGTTTTTACGGCGATCCACGAAGATACGAGCGGTCTTCGCAATCGCTTACATCTATTTTTTTTTACGTACTGTTAGACCAGCTTTTTGCTGGTCTAACGGTGCGTAGCCCATGTTAAGTATGGCCGTCGTTCCCGCGTCAAATTATTATTATTTTTTTTACGTAAGTCGTTCGGGAATAGAAATGTCCGTAAACGACGCTACTCAAACAACGAATGACGTAACGACGTGATTTCGCGCAATGCACGGCGAGAAATTTCTGAACGGAGCATGCGCAGTTCGATCGCCGCGGGAACGCGCCTATTTTAAATGCTTCACGCCCCCTACTCGCGCAGATGGATTGCGACGGGAGAAATACACTACGCCGCCGTCGTTTACTGGACAAAATCTACCTGGATTCCACGTAGAGCCAGGTAAAATACGGCAGCGTAGTGTATTTCTGATACTCTACGAGAATCTAATTCTCTGTGAATCTGGGCCATAGAGTCTACAAAATAGGGGATAGATTTATGGCATATTTTTTTTTTGTTTTACTAGTAATGGCGGCGATCAGCAATTTTTATCGTGACTGCGACATTATGGCGGACACATCGGACACTTTTGACACCATTTTGTGACCATTGTCATTTTTACAGCGAACAGTGCTATAAAAATTCACTGATTGCTGTAAAAATGACACTGGCAGTGAAGGGGTTAACCTGTAGGGGGCGCTGAAGGGGTTAAAAAAGGGGTTCCAACCACAATTAGCATTTTTTAAATGTATGTCCTTTCATCCTGCGTTTTTATAATATAAATCCGGTCACTTACTATTTTACAATCCGCCGCCGCTCCGCATAGTTATTAAAAAAAGATAGTTTTATAAACTATGTCTACACGGTTGTCATTTTGCTTGTGGGCATTGTGAAGCCTACAAGCACTTACTTCCTGGAAGTCTTGGATGGGGAGTGATAATTGGGCAGCGCACTGCATCCTGGGAAATGATGACACACATTTCCCAGGAGCATTAGAGGGAGATGATGTCAGAATCCTAGGTGATTCCAAAGGCAGCTTTCGTGGGGCCGCATAGCAACAGGCATTTCCAGATGAGTAAAACATTTTTTTTTTTTAGGTCTAATGAGCACAAAAATGAAAAACAAAATTGGGATGGAAACTCCACTTAGTTTGTCCTAGGGAGTGCTTCTAACTGTTAGGGGCGTGGCTACGAGTGACACATCGCTGTTCCCGATGCGAGGGAACAGACGATCAGTGACATGTCACTAGGCAGAACGTGGAGATGCTGTGTTTACACTGACATCTCCCCGTTCTTCAGCTCCGTTACCCGATCGCGGGACACTGGCGGACATCGAGTTCGCGAGTCCCGCGGGCACGGTCACAGAGCTCATGACCGGGTGGAAATTGAAAATGAATTAAAAAATAACAAAACAGTAAAGTCAGCGCAATTTTTTTATATAATGTGAAAGATGAAGTTACGCAGAGTAAATAGATACCTAACACGTCACGCTTTAAAATTACGCACGCTCATGGAATGGCGCCAAACTTCAGTACTTAAAAATCTCCATAGGCGTTGATTAATTTTTTCTCGTCTAGTGCTAGAATTGTTGCTGGCACTCTAACGCACGTGGCGATACCTCACATGTGTGGTTTGAACGACGTTTACATATGTGGGACTCACGTGTGTGTTCGATTCTGAGCGCAAGCTACCGGGGAAAGGGGCGTTTACATTTTTTTATTATTATTATTTCATTTTTTATTTTACTTCATTTATTTCATTTTGACACCTTTTAAAAAAAAAAAAATTTGATCACTTATTCCGATTACAAGGAATGTAAACATCCCTTGTAATAGGAATGGTTCGTGACAGGTCCTCTTTATGGAGAGAGGCGGGGTCAACAGGACCCCCGACATCTCTCCTTCAGGCTGGAAAGCATGGGATCGTGAAAAAAAATCACGAATCTCATGCTTACAGCCGTGATTGCGGCTTTGTTTACATTCCAGTACCCGGGCGTGACGTCATAACATCGCACCCGGGTCTCCGACGATCATAGAGATGACTGACAGGGCTGCCAGGGCAACCCCCTTTAAATAAATAAAAATTCAGGCGGCAGCACACCCCCCCGCCCCCCTGGTTCTCTGCTCCAGGGGGCCCATGCCTGAAGCTGTGTAAGGGGCCCCATAATTCCTGATGGCGGACCTGATGACTGATGACCATCTGGTCACCAGTCATCTCTGTGCCTCCCAATCCGGCGCTGGCAGATTGTTTCTCCAGGTCTCCGATGGCACGGGAGAGTCTGGAGAAACACCGGATGGCGACGGGAGGGGACGCCCCTCCCGTCGCCTATAAGAATGATCAATCAGGGGAACTGCCGCTATGATCATTCCTATGGTGCGCAGGATCGCCAGCTGAAGAGATGGATATCTGAATGATGCCTGTAGCGGCACCCATCTTTCAGATATCCCTGCTGAAAGTCCAGGACGTCATATGACGTCCTTGGGCGGGAAGTGGTTAAAGTTCTGAAACCCAACTGGCCACCATTACAGGCTGCAAGGCGTTAACACAAAGTTTTACCTCGTAGTCTCTCTATAAGATTGTCCTGACTTTTCAGAGTTGTTTTTTTGGCTTCACTTTGAACTTGATGCCTCTAAGCGCCTGACATTTGGGACTGGAAACCATAAAGATCCGCAGAGAATACTCTTCACCCTGGCAGTTATTACTCCTTCCCATCCTGCGCAATTCAATCCACTTAACAAGCTCAACTTGCAGGGCAACGATGTTTAAATGAGCTACAACTGTCACAAAACGTATTGTGTGCTGCGTCATGGGTTTTACTCATGCAATAAAAACTTTTCTGCTCAACTTTATATTTATGTAGAGGGCTGTGACCAAATCTACGGCTCATTCACGCGGTTTATGGTTTTTTTTGATGTGGTGCATTCACGGTGCGCCTACATTTCGCAAAGGAAAAGACTGTAGATGGCATCTCTAGTTTCCAGTGAAATGTACGAGGATTTACAAAGAAATTACAAGCTCCTCTCAGAAGAGTTCATATTGGAAGAGAAAACATAAAAGGTTACTAGCGTTCAAGGGAGAAGTCAACCTTTGCCCATGTCCATGATCTGGCGCCATACCGTGATCAGCAAAGTTCATGCTTCCTCCTGACCGGTGAGATCTATCACTGACTTGGCAGGGGTGACACTTCAAGTGGTATCAGATAATCCATGTAGATAGAGAAAGGGAAGGGTTTTGGGACTTTAACTACTTCAAAACCGCACGCCGTCATATGACGTCCAAAAGGGGATCTGTTATCCCAGGTGGACGTCATATGACGTCCTGTACTTTGTGCCGGGATATCTGAATGATGGGTGCACCTAGAGGCATCATTCAGATATCCCGCGTCCCACGGCAAACCGTAAGAATGATCATAGCGCCGCTTGATCGTTCTTATAGGCGGCGGGAGGGGACATCCCCCCTCCCGCCGCTATCTGGTGCTTCTAAGGGGCTCTCCCGTGCCATCGGGGGCCCGGAGAGATGTTAGCCGTCCGCTGGATGTGAAGCATAGAGATGATTAGTAAACAGAAGGTCACGAGTCATCTCTATGACCGTCGGAGACCCGGGCGCGATGTGATGACATCACGCCCGGGTACCCGTAAGTAAACAAAGCCACAATTGCTGCTACTAAGAATGAGACATGTGAATTTTTTTTTACAATCTAATTTTTTCCAGCCTGTAGGAGAGATGTGGGGTCTTATTGACCCAGAATCTCTCCTTAAAGAGGACCTGTCACACACCATTCCTATTACAAGGGATGTTTACATCCCTTGTAATAGGAATAAAAGTGATCGGAAAAAAAAGTGTAAAAAAATAGTTAAGTAAAATAACAAATAAATAAAGAAATAAAACAAATTAAAATGCCCCTGTCCCCGGTCGCACACGTAAGTCCCGCCCACGTATGTAGACGTCGTTCAAACCACACATGTGGGGTGTCGCCGCGTGCGTTAGAGCACGTGCAACAATTCTAGCACTAGACCTCCTCTGTAACTCTAAACTGGTAACCTGTAAAAATTTTAAAGCGTCGCCTACGGAGATTTTTAAGTAACAAAGTTTGGCGCCATTCCATGAGTGTGCGCAATTTTAAAGCGTGACATGTTAGGTATCTATTTACTCGGCGTAACATCATCTTTCATATTTTACAAAAAAATCAGGCTAACTTTACTGCTTTGTTATTTTTTAATTCATGAAACCATTTTTTTTTACAAAAAAAAGGCGTTTGAAAAATTATTGCACAGTCCAGTGTGAACCAGGGCTTAAGGTCAGATGTTTGAGACATTAGCTGTTAATTAGCTCATGTAAATTATGTCAGAGCTGGTGCCAGTATGTCTACCAAAAAGATGTGTATTGGGCTCCTTGTGTCATGATGTGGGTGGAGTTGAGTCATTGTTCATTTTGGTTACTAACTGTATATAAGAGCCTGATTTCCTCAAACAGAGCTGTGTCTCGTTACTGGGGGAATTCGTATGGGTCATGTTTAGGGTTCCGTTACACGCCTGATCTCCCGGATTTAGGGACACGGTACCAGCCGACTGTAGGTCCCCTGGACCCCAAACTTGGCACACATGTAGCCCTCTACAAGTATGAAAAATTTGTTGTCCAGGGGACCTAGGGCCGAGGAGCAGCGATTTTTCAAAGTCGGACACCCCTTCAATAGACTCCCGTGTTAAATGGTAATTTCTCCAGTAACTTTGGGGACCCGGTACTTGCTGGCCTTATGTCCTCTGGACCCAAAACATGTAGCCCCAGTTCTCCTCTACAAGTGTGCAAGCTCTGGAATCACGGAAAATATCGGGGGCACTGGAAACATTGGGGCCACTGAAGTGCACAGGGGTCACTGGAGACACTGAAGGCACAGGAGCACTGGGGTCACTAAAAACACTACAGCGGGGGGCTCAGCTTAGTTGTGGAGATACATTTCTCAAATGTTGAGCCTCGTATCACTTCACTCTTTAAAGCTGGCGCCTGGCACCCATCCTGGCTGGCCAAGGTGCCAGCGCTTCAGTTGAAATGGTCAGGATTAGAACGTTCTGGATAGGAATTCTGTCACTGGAACAGAGCAGAGGTGATTGTAACAAATTGGACTTTACCATTGATGCAGGCCGTACTATAACTAATCTGCTGGCAATCTTCTGGAGAACCATTCCATAGGCCATGTTATTGGACAATGTGTGACCCCCCCTCCCCCCACTAATAGAACAGAGATTGCATTTTGCCAACTTTTGCCCCGCTTTCCTAAAGACCTTGTTATGTTTTGCAGAATTTAAACACATTGCACAACATCGTGTTACGTTGTAAGAAGGAACAAAAATAATCAATAATGTTCTATAGACCTCATTTCAGAGCTGCCCCCCCTGTCCCCCCCCCCGTCCCCCCAACACTGTTTTGCTTAAATGCTCTCCGAGTTCCTCCCTTGTTTGTACACAGTGATCTATGAAGTTGGGTTATTAGGTTACAGTTTACAATGTCAAATTTAATGTAAGTTGAAGAGGCTCTCGAAGCCAAAACACGGGCTTGGCGTGACGGCCTTGATGGATTCCGCAATAAATATTTTGTGTCCTTTTACAGAGAAGGAGCCAGATTTTGGAGATGAACAAGCAGGACAGCTGCTGAGTATCTGAGGAGTTTAACCCCTCGCTATACGAGGATTTAGGAGACAATATTCACAGCAAGTGGAAGATTGGTAAACAAGAAGTGCAAAGTTTAGCGTTCTATGGACTTCTTTGTTCCACCTCCACCCAGACTAGAGCCATTAAATGATATACATATTCTTAAAGCGGAGGTACGCCTACATTTTATTTATTTTTTATTAAAAGCCAGCGGCTACAAACACTTATCCTAGAAGCTCAAGAATACATCTTCATACAAGCATTAATTACTATGGGGGAACTCTAGTAGCCCTTATAATGCATTGATATTATGGGGGAACTCTAGCAGCCCTTATAATGCATTGATATTATGGGGGAACTCTAGCAGCCCTTATAATGCATTGATATTATGGGGGAACTCTAGCAGCCCTTATAATGCATTGATATTATGGGGGAACTCTAGCAAGCCTTATAATGCATTTACCACTTGCTTACTGGGCACATAAACCCCCTTCGTTCCCAGGCGAAATTTCAGCTTCCGACACTGCGTCGCTTTAACTGACGATTGCGCGGTCGTGTGACGTGGCTTCCAAACAAAATTGACTTCCTTTTTTCCCCACAAACAGAGCTTTATTTTGGTGGTATTTGATCACCTCTGTGGTTTTTATTTTTTGCGCTATAAACAAAAAAAGAGCGACAATTTAAAAAATGTATATATATATTTTTTACTTGTTGCTATAATAAATATCCCAATTTAAAAAAAAAAAAAAAAAATTTTTTTTCTGTTAGGCCGATACGTATTTTTCAACGTATTTTTGTAAATATGGTTTGCGCAAAAGTTATAGCGCCTACAAAATGGGGAACAGAATGATTTTTTTTATTATTATTTTTTATACTAGTAATGGCGGCGATCTGCGATTTTTATTGGGACTGCGATATTGCGGCAGACGTATCGGACACTTTTGACACAAATTTGGGACCATTCACATTTATACAGCGAACAGTGCTATAAAAATGCACCAATTACTGTATAAATGTGACTGGCAGGGAAGGGGTTAACACTAGGGGGTCAGGAAGGGGTTAAATGTGTATCCTGGGTGTGTTCTAACTGTGTGGGGGGAGGGGGGTGACTGGGGGAGGTAACCGATGCTGTGTCCTTATGTACAAGGGACACAGATCGGTCTCCTCTCCTCTGACAGCTCCACGTCCCTGCTGTCATCTGCTTGTGTTCCCGCCGATCACATGTACCTGACGGACATCGCGGCCGCCGGGTACATGCATCGGCTCTTCAGCGATGTGGCGGGACAGTGTTTACCCGCGGCGCGCCACCCAGTGGCGCGCGGGTAATGCACTTTAAATCACATCCAATGACGTCAACTTGGCACTTGAGAGCCGCGCTGTTGACGTCTTTTGTAAATAGCGCGGGTCTCAAGTGGTTAATATTATGGGGGAACTCTAGCAAGCCCTATAATGCATTGATATTATGGGGGAACTCTAGCAAGCCCTATAATGCATTGATATTATGGGGGAACTCTAGCAAGCCTTATAGCATTGATAATGGGGGCCTAGCAAGCCCTATAATGCATTGATATTACGGGGGAACTCTAGCAAGCCTTATAATGCATTGATATTATGGGGGAACTCTAGCAAGCCTTATAATGCATTGATATTACGGGGGAACTCTAGCAAGCCTTATAATACGGGGGAACATTGATATTATGGGGGAACTCTAGCAAGCCTTATAATGCAGCCTTGATATTACGGGGGAACTGATATTACATTGATATTATGGGGGAACTAGCAAGCCTTATAATAGATATTACGGGGGAAAGCCCTTATAATGCATTGATATTATGGGGGAACTCTAGCAAGCCCTTATAATGCATTGATATTGATATTACATTGATATTATGGGGGAACTCTAGCAAGCCCTATAATGCATTGATATTATGGGGGAACTCTAGCAAGCCCTATAATGCATTGATTTTACGGGGGAACTCTAGCAAGCCCTATAATGCATTGATATTACGGGGGAACTCTAGCAAGCCCTATAATGCATTGATATTATGGGGGAACTCTAGCAAGCCCTATAATGCATTGATTTTACGGGGGAACTCTAGCAAGCCCTATAATGCATTGATATTATGGGGGAACTCTAGCAAGCCTTATAATGCATTGATATTACGGGGGAACTCTAGCAAGCCTTATAATGCATTGATATTATGGGGGAACTCTAGCAAGCCCTATAATGCATTGATATTATGGGGGAATTCTAGCAAGCCTTATAATGCATTGATATTATGGGGGAACTCTAGCAAGCCCTATAATGCATTGATATTACGGGGGAACTCTAGCAAGCCTTATAATGCATTGATATTATGGGGGAATTCTAGCAAGCCTTATAATGCATTGATATTACGGGGGAACTCTAGCAAGCCCTATAATGCATTGATATTACGGGGGAACTCTAGCCTTTCAGACAGTGTCCTCAATCTGGGGACTGTCCCCAGAAACCGGGGATGTCTGGTCACACTAAACTGGTAGCAACCTTCCACTACATAACTATGTAACAATGAATAATGTGACACACTAAAGGATTAAGGTGCAATATCAAAAATGGTGATGCATGAAGGTAAAAAACCTTGAGCTTCTACAACCCCCTTTAAAAGCTCTTATACTGCTTATTAAAGTGGAGTTCCACCCAAAAATGGAACTTCCACTTTTTGTTATCCCCCCTCCGGTGTCACATTTGCCAACTTTCAGGGGGGAGGGGGGAGCAGATACCTGTGTAATACAGGTATTTGCTCCCACTTCCTGGCAGAGATCACCTACGTCATGTCTGGCACCTACACTGTCCTCCCTCACTGTCTTCAGGGAAACACACAGGTCCCAGAAGATAGCGGGACCTTGCACCCAGCTCCCCTGGCATGTCTCCTCCAGATATCCACTGTGCCTCGCTCATGACCTACTCCTGCCCTGAGTCCATGGTGAAGAATTTACCCGGACATGCATACCGACTGCTTCTCCAGCCCCTCTGTTCCAGGACACCTCTTCCATGACCGCGTAAGGATGAGGCTCCCTCCCAGCTCCCAAGCTCCTCCGCAGAGGTGAGCATACCCCACCCCCCCAGATGGGGATGGACCTCCTGCTTCCAGTCTAACACTACAGTCTTCACTTCACCCAGCCGACAACTTCCCTCCAGTGGGATGGACCTGAGCTTATGAAGGAGGCCTGCCCCCTGCCAATTCCAGTTGGGGATTGGTCAGGGCTCCTCACATGAGCGCCCTGTCACTCCAATTCCCAGCCCTGCCCCTCTTCCAGAACATTCTCCCTGGAAGCAGGGGAGGCATGCAAGAACTGAAGGACAGGTGGTCACGTCCACTGCTACACTAAGCACTATCTGCCCCCAGATCAAAAACAAGCAGGCCTAGCTTGCAGCATAGGCCTGCCTAAATTTACCTGCCTGGCAGCTACCACAAAAGATCCCCACCTCTGACACCTACCTATGGTAGAGGGCGCTACATCTACATATTGGGTGAGGTTGAAAAAAGACACAAGTCCATCAAGTCCAACCTATGGGTATGATTATATGTCATTATTACATTGTATATCCCTGTAAGTTGCGGTCGTTGAGGTGCTTATCTAATAGTTTTTTGAAACTGTTGATGACCCCGCTGAGACCACCGCCTGGAAGGGAATTCCACATCCTTGCCGCTCTTACAGTAAAGAACCCTATACACATTTGCTCTTCAGTACACTTGCTTTCACCATTTTGATTTGCAGTGATTGCTGCGTGATTTGCTGTGCGACAATCGTGGCAAAATAGAGGTGCGATTGGGGTGCCATTAGAAGCAACGGCATCACAAAATGCGTCCCGTGTTTGGCAGAGATTTCAAATCGATCGGCAATCCCACCCTCTGCTGAGATCCCATCCTTAAAATGTTTAACTCTTGTAACTGATTAGCCCAATTGAAAAAAAGGGAAGGGGGATAGGGATTATAATGGTGCCTAACAAAGATAACAAATATGTTTAATAATATTTTATTACATGAATATTGTAAACATCCAGTACAATTAAAGGTCCATAAAAACATATGTTTAATACTGGCCAGAGTATTAATGGCCTACTGGAGTTACAGGTCAAATAATCCCTACGTGTTTCGCCAAAACTTTGGCTTCTTCAGGGCAAATGATCGTGACCAGTACAGTATAAAAAGCTGTGGTGAAAATGACATATTAGCCAATTATAACAATCATATTTATATAATGGTGACTATGTCACCATTATGTTAATATGATTGTTTTAATTGGCTAACATTTTCTCCAGAGCTTTTTATACTGTACTGGTCACGATCTAATTCCCCTGTCATGGATATGCAATAATGTCTGGCAGCTTACCTTTCTCTCCATGTGTTCATTAGAGGCCAGACTCTCTTATCTGGCTGCCTTTTATCATCTCTCCTCCCTGTATGGCTCCACCCTAGGCCATCCCAGGAACTCTATATTAACCACTACACTGCAGATCTGCTTTGCTGATCAACGTTGTTTGTTAGTATTGTGTTCCTGCTTGCCGTGTGCTACGTTATCTCTGTGTACCGACTTTGGCTTGTCTCTGACTTCTCCTGTTTGCCGGTGACCCTGACCCTTGGCCTGTCCCTTGGTTATTCTTGTCTGCTTGTTGCCCCGACCTCGGCTTACCCTTTACTATCTCTTGGGTCCTGAGTGGCTGCTTCCCCTCTCTCCCTAGGGGCCGCGACCTGGATCCAGTTGCAGCGAAGGCCATCCTCACCACTAGAGGCTCTGGTGAATATCAGCTGGATCTTAGACTCCGCGCCCTGGGGAATCTTGGGCTCAAGTTTTCTGTAGGATCCCTGTTTGTGCCCCAGTGAACCTGTCCTCCATATCAACTCTGTGGTCCATCCGCAGCATTATGCTATAGGGTTCACTTCCTTGTGGTGCACCCCTGACTCCAACGGGGTGCACTTGTCACCTGGCCACAGGTGACCTAACATCCCCCTGAAGAAGCCAATATTTTGGCGAAACATGTAAGGATTATTTGACCTGTAACTCCAGTAGGCTGTTAATACTCTGGCCAGTATTAAACATCATGCGTTTTTATGGACCTTTAATTGTACTGTATGGCCCAGATTCACAGAGTGCAAGGCGCACATTACGCCGCCGTAGAGCAAACGCCGTACGCCACACCAACGTAGCGCGGAGAGGCAAGCATTGCATTCAGCAAGCTATTTCTCCCAACGCTGCGTCAGAGTGGCGTAGGTTTAAAAGGCGCAGGCCGGCGTAGGTGGAAGTGGGCGTGACCCCATGCAAATGATGGTCCGAGCATGGTGCAGTGTTTTACGGCCGGCGTATCACGAACTGCGCGTCCGCCGTGACGTGGACGCATGCACAGCACCCTCCTGCGCCTGCTCACAACCACGCCGGCACAACTGCCTAAGCTACGCCAAATCACCACGTACGCCGTAACTTAATGTACGCCCAGACAGACACACGTCCAACGCACAATACGCCGGCATGTGTTCCTTGATGCAGACCTTTGCATGTCTGTTGCCGGGTTGCACCTCATCTATGGGGAATAACTTTACGCCAGATGTACAACTTACGTGCACCTCGCGTTGCATGTGTCGGGAGCACGTGCGTTCGTGAATCGCTGTATTTCCCTCATTCGCATGTTTGAATGGCTAATCAATGGGAGCAGCACCGTGCGTCCAGCCCATATGTGCGCCCGCGCTACGCCGGCGTGTGCAAGCTGCGTCGGTGGGGTGTAGCCCGTTTTTAGGCGCATGTTGGTTTGTGGGTCTGCCGCACACATACGCCGGCGCACATCTGCACTTACGTCGGTGTAATGGGCTATACGTCGGCATAAGTGGTTATAATCCCTATCCCCCCTTCTCTTTTTTATATTACTTATTGGGATGAGGTGCATCATCTATTGAGGAATTGGCCCAATTCTATAAGGCGGCGTACACACGTACGAGAACCTCGACAGGCGGAACACATCCATCCGCCCGTCGAGGTTCTCGGCCGGCCGTCGAAATCGGCGGGAATGGCAAACAGCCATTCATCCCGATGGGCCATCGAGCAAATAGAGAGCCTGCTCTCTATTCGCTCGACGGGATTCCCGACGGGCGGGGCGAGCCAGGAGCGTACACACGGCCGAGGTTCTCGCTGGAATGCAGCTCCCAGCGAGGTTCTCGCTGGTTTCTAGCGAGTTTTTTTTAATACAATTCTACTACAAACAGCAGCTGTTGGGTTCTATTAGTGAACAATGGGCAGCAGTCATAGGCGGGCGTTTTCTCGTCTTGATGAATTGGAGAAATTAAGAGCAGCACCCCCCCACAGACATCGCGTCGGACCTTCTTGCACCTCATAAATTACCTGGCCAAACACAATGGACATTCTGTTCCCGGTAAACAAGTTCTGAAAAGTAATTGGACTTCTGTTCCTCCTTCGGTAGCCGATCTTGATAATTTATCAACGTAATTAGCCGGACCCACAAAGCGGGCGCTGTATCAGAGATAGAGAGGAGATTGAACGGCCTGTTGTTGCTCTTTTCATAGTTTATGAAGTTTTACTTTGTCACCTTCTCTCACATCAGAAAGGATTCATTAAGAATGGTTAGTAGGTTTTTGAGGCCCTCGATTAAGGTGGTGGCAGTGCGGGTGGAGGAGGGGGGAATAGGTGTGATTTTTTTGGGGGGCAGACGGTGAACATACTTCAAAAAACAGGAATGCGGATTCAGATTTATGAGATGCTGCTTTAATATTCTGTTTAAAGCGAGGAAGTTTAATTTTGCATGACTCGAAGCCCAACAGTACCCTCAGCCGTGCTCCCCTCATGCCTAGACGTCCTCTTGTTTTAGTAAGTCTCTAGGCCGGTTACATGACACAGCAGGGTCTTATTTATTCTCTATTATCTAAGTCAGTGGTTCTCAACCTTCTAGTGCCGTGACCCCCAGGGCCAGTGCAAGGATTTTTGCCAACTCAGGCGAAGGTGCATTTTGTCGCCCCCCCCCCCCCCCCCCCCTCGGCGCGCACGCCCGCACAGGGCACAACACATCAGGGTACAGTACACATCAGGGCACAGCACATCAGGGCACATAAGGGCACAGTGAACATCAGGGCATAGCACATCAGGGTACAGCACACCAGGCCACATTACGGTAAAGGGCACAGCACATCAGGGCACAGGTCACAGTACATTAGGGCACATCAGGGCACACGACATTGAGGCACAGCAGACTGGGGCACAGGACATCAGGACACGGGACATCAGGACACATGGCACATCAGGGCATGGGGCACTTGGCGCACATCAGGGCATATTGGCACACATGGGGCATATTGGAGCCACGGCTGTCTTAATGAGAGGGCAGTGCACCAACACCTTTGCAGCCATTGTGCTATATGCTGGGTGCTTGGTGTGCTTCTGTACCTTTAAGGAGGGGTGGCTCCCCTTCAGTCCACCTGCCCCTATCTATCCATTAAAATGCATGTGCCTCCATTGTGAGGACACTCACTGTTAGTGTTAGGACCACAGAATTATGGGGTGCCTTGGCGCGGCTCTGTGGCTCACGCATGCGTTTGCAAATGCGTGCGGACAAAACCCCTGTTTTTAACGCACATTGTTAGACAGGTTAATTGGTTGTTCTGCTAGCTGGTCGTTAAGTAGGCTTGGTTATTCCCTGGGCATTCCCCAGGTTCTTGTTGTTATCATATTGGAGCCACGGCTGTCTTAATGAGAGGGCACTTCCTAGGGGCCCCAGCTGAATGGGGGGGCCCTGCACTCCCCAAAGCAGCTTGTCCTTGAGCCCACGCTGCCCCCAAAATGGGGGCCACATGATGGCACTGAGAGTGATGGATACACTGGGGAAACAGTCTGCCTCCTACCTACTTGATGTCTGTTTACCTGCACTGTTATCATTGAAGGAGCCCCAGAGCATTACTTTGCCCAGGGGCCCATGATGCTATTAAGACGGCCCAGATTGGAGCACATCGGGGCATATTGGAGCACATCGGGGCATATTGGAGCACATTGGGGCATATTTGAGTACATCGGGGCATATTGGAGCACATCGGGGCATATTGGAGCACATCGGGGCATATTGGAGCACATCGGGGCATATTGGAGCACATCGGGGCATATTGGAGCACATTGGGGCATATTTGAGCACATCGGGGCGTATTGGAGCACATCGGGGCATATTGGAGCACATTGGGGCATATTTGAGCACATCGGGGCATATTGGAGCACATCGGGGCATATTGGAGCACATTGGGGCATATTTGAGCACATCGGGGCATATTTAAGTACATCGGGGCATATTGGAGCACATCGGGGCATATTGGAGCACATCGGGGCATATTGGAGCACATTGGGGCATATTTGAGCACATCGGGGCGTATTGGAGCACATCGGGGCATATTGGAGCACATTGGGGCACAACCTTTACCTAGCAGCCAGTGTGCAGGAAGCATCTGTGATAAGTTCCCTCTCATGTCACGCTGCCCCGTTGGCCTCTCCTCTCTTCTTGTCCATCCCAGATGATGTCACAAGCAAATGGGGGTGGACAAGAAGAGAGGAGGGGCTGCTTGGGCAGCGTGACATGAGAGAGAACTTATCACACACACTTCCGGTGTGGCTGCAGCGCTCCCCTCCCTCCTCCTCTACACTTCACACACAGCAGGAATCTCCCGCTGTGTGCATCGGAGCTTAGTATGAAAACTTTGGCAGCGCTGTGAGAAAAGTCCTAGATCAGCTTATGTGATAGACACATTGTTCTGCGAGCTGATCTAGGAGGAGGGCGGGACTTTTCTCACAGAGCGGCCAAAGTTTTCACACTAAGCTCCGATACACACAGCGGGTGATGCCTGCTGTGCGTAATCCTGGGGCTCACAGAGACGAGAGAGACACTGACACAGTGACACTGTCAATTTTCTGTGGCGCCGTAAGGCAAGTGCCCACGTTGCCTTGCGCTAGTGCCGGCCCTGGTGATCCCTTGATAAAATTTCTAAAAGTTGTGGACCCCTAACAGTAAAATAATTTTCGTAGCGTGGGGTTGTCGGCACCCAAGGCAAGACAAGTAATTTTTACCCCTAACCCACGGACATTTAGCGCTCCCTGAGTACCTTCCACTCGTACAGTATTAAAACCCCTTCTAGTACATTTTAGGATGTACCTCTCTTTCTCTTTGTTCTCCTTTCTTTCCCTTTTATCTCACTCTATCTGACATGGGAAAATCGGTTGTATGCAGAGCACACAGCCATTTTCCTTGTGCTCAATAAACACACATTTCGTCTTAATGATATAATGCATCTCAAGCTAAACGTCCACTCACCATTCGTTTTTAATTCCCATTGCACTGCTATGTTTATTTAATCTCAGCATCCCAGCATGACTGACTGCCGAGCCCCTCACTGGCTACTTTTATTTTCACAAAAGATCTCACAAACAGGAAGTGATGGCTGCAGCAGCCAATCACGTCCTCCATGGGAGGGGACATCACAGGATGTCCCCTCTACACAGGATCTGACCATATAAGGACATCCCTCTAAAAGGATGTCCAACACAATACAATTATTATACAATACAATTAATACAGTACAATACAATTATAATACAATACAATAACAATACAATAATAATACAATAACCAATCACGCCAAGCGCAGGAATCAACTTTCAAACACAGTTCCTGATGAGGGTCATTTTGACTCCTTTAGCTGGACGCACAAATATCTGCAGGATCTCACCATCTACTGTATGCTCATTTCACAAAGAAGACACCTCTATTGTAAAATGTTGATCAGCCTCCCCAAGCATATCGCCCGTCGAGGCTACGGCCGCCAGACAAGAGAATCCATCTCACCTTCATATATCAGTTAAAGACGCTAAGCTCTCTGTCTTACCATAGATGTGATAATGCATTTGCGAAATAATAAAAGCATAATCCCAAGCGGACACATCAGAACCGAGGTTCCGAAAGCCCCCCAAAGGAGAAAGAAGATTCCCCAAGGTCCCCTGGCGCTTTACCAACCAACGTGGAGGAGAACCACCTGTCAGGAAAAAGGCACTTTTCTCTTTTGATACAAAGGAGACAGGAACAACAAGCCCTTTCGCCGGTTTTCATTCATTCATTCATTCATTCATTCAGACACTCCGCAAACACCCGTCTCCAAATCAGGAAGTTTATCTCGACCAGCGTCAGTCTGCCCCAGTCAGCTCCTTAGAGTGAGTTGCAGGAGAACTAACACTGGGTGACACTGTGACAATACATATTAAATACATCTTCATAAAATCCATGTCTCTATCCTAATTTCTTGTTTTTTCCACCTATTCCTCTCTCTAGCTGCCTTTCTTGTTCTTTCTCTTATTCTTTCTCTACCTTTTTCTTTGTTCCTCCCCCTTTTTTCTCCTCCCTTCCATGTATTCTCTATTTGTATTCCTTCTCTTACTCCTTGGGGGGTGGGGGGGGGGGGGAATGGGATAAGTGGCAGTTCTGGCAGGGAGTTGAGATCAGTGGCAGTGCTGGTGGGGGGTGGGATCAGTGGCAGTTCTGGCAGGGATATAAGGAAAGAAAAATGGACAGCCGCACTCCAATGGATGAAAACTGACGCGTTTCACATCGACAACCGATGCTTAGTCATAGCTGAGCTATGACTAAGCATCGGTTGTCGATGTGAAACGCGTCAGCTTTTGTTACCCCACTGTTTGCTGTTTTTGCTGTTTTAGTTTTTTGACTGGAATAAACAGGCACTATTTTTAAGTCTTTTCATCCATTGGAGTGTGGCTGTCCATTTTTCTTTCCTTATATTGCACCACTCATTGCCTGCACCCATTTGGGTTTTTGAACTTTACTCACCACTGAAGAGTGTCGTCTGGAGCAGCGGTTTTCCCTTTATCTTGTAGTTCTGGCAGGGAGTTGGGATCAGTGGCAGTGCTGGTGGGGGGTGAGATCATTGACAGTGCTGGTGGGAGATGGGATCAGTGGCATAGGATACATTAAGGTGAAAAAAAAGCCGTTCACCTCTGCAGTCAAGGGTTCGGATCCCGGTCTCGGCTACATGTGAATTGAGTTTGGTGGCCTCAGCCCGGCTCCCGGTGGGTGTGCTATGCAAGGTAAGCCTGTGCTTAGTACCCCCCACAAAAAAACACCACACTTGCACGCACACGAAATTGGTTTAACACGCACGCACTTTGGCCATGCGGTCTCCTAAAAAAGAGAGGCGAAGGACCTACGGGGCTGGCTGAGTGGGCTAGACCCCCTCACTTCCTCATAGGGGGAGTCCCTCTGCCCCGTCTGGGCCCTGTTGGGTAGGGCGGGGTGAGTAAGAGGTCCTCCCTCACACCCGCCATTGCCACCTGGGGGCATGGAGAAGGATGGATGATTGCCTCTGGGGGGAGGGTCTGCCTACTCCCAACTCCTGCAGTCCGGCTCCTCTCTCGAGTTCACGCACAAAAATACACTTAAAAAAAAAAAAACCTTTACAACCCCTTTAACCACTTGCCGACCAGCCGCCGCAGTTATACGGCGGCAGGTCGGCACTCCTACGCGAGAGCCCGTAGCTCTACGTCGGGACTTTCGCGGCCACTAGGGGGCGCGCGCCGCCGGCGGCCCGCGCGCGCCCCCTAGTGGCCGCGAAAGTCCCGACGTAGAGCTACGGGCTCTCGCGTAGGAGTGCCGACCTGCCGCCGTATAACTGCGGCGGCTGGTCGGCAAGTGGTTAAAGGGGTTGTAAAGGTTTTTTTTTTTTAAGTGTATTTTTGTGCGTGAACTCGAGAGAGGAGCCGGACTGCAGGAGTTGGGAGTAGGCAGACCCTCCCCCCAGAGGCAATCTGCCATCCTTCTCCATGCCCCCAGGTGGCAATGGCGGGTGTGAGGGAGGACCTCTTACTCACCCGGCGGGCGCGATCGCCGCCGGGCACGCGCGCTCGTTCGTTACAGAGCGGGGAACGGGAGCTGTGCGTGTAAACACACAGCTCTCGTTCCTGTCAGCGGGGGAAACGCTGATCTTCCGTTCATACAATGTATGAACGGAAGATCAATGATTCCCCCTAGTGAGTCCACCCCCCCCCACACAGTAAGAACACAAATAGGAACACACTTAACCCCTTCCCCGCCCCCTAGTGTTAACCCCTTCACTGCCAATGGCATTTTTATAGTAATCCAATGCATTTTTATAGCATTGATCGCTATAAAAATGCCAATGGTCCCAAAAATGTGTCAAAAGTGTCCGATATGTCCGCCATAATATCGCAGTACCGAAAAAAAACGCTGATCGCTGCCATTACTAGTAAAAAAAAAAATATTAATAAAAATGCCTTAAAACTACCCCCTTTTTTGTAAACGCTATAAATTTTGCGCAAACCAATCAATAAACGCTAATTGCGATTTTTTTTTACGAAAAATATGTAGAAGAATACGTATCGGCCTAAACTGAGGAAAAGTAATGTTTTTTTAAATCTTTTTTGGGGATATTTATTATAGCAAAATTTAAAAAATATTGCATTTTTTTCAAAATAGTCGCTCTATTTTTGTTTATAGCGCAAAAAATAAAAACCGCAGAGATGATCAAATACCACCAAAAGAAAGCTCTATTTGTGGGAAAAAAAGGACGCCAATTTTGTTTGGGAGCCACGTCGCATGACCGCGCAATTGTCAGTTAAAGCGACGTAGTGCCGAATCACAAAAAGTGCTCTGGTCTTTGGACAGCAATATGGTCCGGGGCTAAAGTGGTTAAGCAGACTCTGCCTGACCCTAAATGGACGCTGGAGTCACATAGGGCCAATCTTCCTCAAGAGGAACCAAGTTTATCACAGCATTGCCGCTTTGGTCAAGCACTACCACTCACCTGCAGTGGGGAGTACAGATTACATTTGACTACATGCCTAGTGCCGGGAGGAGCAGAGAGGAGACACATCATGGAAGCTGCTACAGGGGAGGACACCGGAGCAGCTTTCCCCAGACCCGCCACGCTTAAGGACAGGGGGCGTCCCAGTGTTGCCAACCCTCCGTAATTTTACGGACAGTTCGTAAAAACGGGCACTTTTTTCCCCCGTTCGTAAATGTCCATGGTTGCGGAAATGTGCCAGTAAAAATAGCCAAGATCGGTTTGGTTTGGAACTGCGCATGGAGATTGGAAGCAGGGGGTGATGGTGGCACTGCAGAGGGGGATGGGGGCAATGGAGGCAGGGGGAGATTGGAGGCAGGAGGTGATTGGAGGCAGGGGGTGATGGTGGCTGCGGTGGCACCGTAGAGGGGTATGAAGGCAGGGGACGATGGAGGCAGGGGGTGATTGGAGGCAGGGGGCCTGGGGGTGATTGGATGCAGGGGAGATTGGAGGCAGAGGGAGATTGTGGCACCGCAGAGGGGGGTGAAGGCAGGGGGTGTTGGTGGCAGAGGGGGATGGAGGTAGGGGGTGATGTGACTTAATAATTTGCTCTTATTATATCGAAAAAAAAAAAAAATATGTTTTGTTTTACCTTAATATCATCACATTGGTATTTGCCTAGCGTACTTGTTTGTAGCCTAAATACTGAAATTTGCACTTAAAAATAACATTTTGTGAAATGCCAGTAACAACAGGGCTGTGCCAGTAAATTTCGGGCATTGTGCCAGTATATTTTAATCTGGTAGGTTGGCAACACTGTGGTGACCGCACTGGAAGATGGCCATATCAGCTCTGAGCGCTGCTCTCACCGCCCGCATCCAGGGTAAGGACAGCAGGTGGGGAGGGGGGGGGGCGGTTTGCTGGGGGCACGCTGGGGAGGTAGGGACAGTTGTGCTAGTGCCCCTCCACCGGCGGCCCGGGTGGGGAGGTTGTGTGCCACCGCCCTCCCCGAAAAAAAAACACCAGCCGCCACTGGACCTGATGACCATTGCCCAGGTGTCCACAAATCTTTGGTTCTATGGTATAGGTCAGGGGTCCTCAAACTACGGCCCGCGGAGGACTTTTAACCGGCCCACCCAACCCTGTCAGGCAGCGCCGGTTATATGGCAGGTTGTAACACAGCGATCCTGCTGTGTCACGGAGATCACAGTGTTAACAGTTCAGGCGTGCTGTGATAAAGTCCCGCCCTCCTCCTCCTAGACTAGCTTGTGTGATAGAGCCAGTGTTCTGTCTATCACACGAGCTGGTCTAGGGGGAGGAGGGCGGGACATTTATCACAGCGCGCCCGAACTGTTACCAAGACTGAGCTTTGTGACACAGCGGGACAGTGACAGCAGTTTGGCACACTAAGGAGGCTGTGAGGGGCTTACGATGGTGAGGGGGCTTGCGATGGTGAGGGGGGCTGATGATGTAATGATGATGATGATGGTGGGGGGGCTGGTGATGATGATGGTGAGGGGGGCTGATGATGTGATGATGATGATGGTGGAGGTCCTGATGATGATGATGATGATGATGGTGAGGGGGGCTGATGATGAAATGATGATGATGGTGGGGGGCTGATGATGATATAATGATGATGGTGGGGAGGGGGCTGATGATGATGTAATGATGATGATGGTGGGGGGAGGGCTGATGATGATGTAATGATGATGGTGGGGAGGGGGGCTGTTGATGATGAAATGATGATGATGGTGGGGGGGCTGATGATGATGTAATGATGATGATGATGGTGGGGGGAGGGCTGATGATGATGTAATGATGATGGGGGCTGATGATGATGTAATGATGATGGTGGTGGGGGGGGCTGATGATGATGTAATGATGTTATAATGATGATGATGGTGGGGGGGCTGATGATGATGAAATTATGATGATGGTGGGGGGGGGGGGGGGGGGCTGATGATTATGAAATGATGATGATGGTGGGGGGGGGCTGATGATGATGTAATGATAATGATGGTAGAGGGAGGGCTGATGATGATGTAATGATGATGGTGGGGAGGGGGGATGATGATGATGTAATGATGTTGTAATGATGATGATGGTGGGGGGGCTGCTGATGATGAAATGATGATGATGGTATTGGGGGGGGGCTGATGATGATGAAATGATGAGGATGGTGGGGGGGGGGCTGATGATGATGTATTGATTATGATGGTGGGGGGGGGGCTGATGATGATGTAATAAGGTTGTAATGATGATGATGGTGGGGGGGGGGGCTGATGATGATGTAATGAGGTTGTAATGATGATGATGGTGGGGGGGCTGATGATGATGAAATGATGATGATGATGGTGGGGGGGGGGCTGATGATGATGAAATGATGATGATGGTGGGGGGGGGGGCTGATGATGATGAAATGATGATGATGGTGGGGGGGGGGGCTGATGATGATGTAATGATGATGATGGGGGGCTGATAATGATGATGATGGTGGGGGGCTTGCAATGAGGGGCTGATGATGTAATTATGAAGGTGGGGGGGCTTGTAATGAGGGGCTTGCAATGGTGAGGGGGGGTTGCAATGAGGGGCTGATGATGATGATGTAATGATGATCAATGATCTTGATCGGCTTGCAATTAATGATTGTGAGGGGGGGGCGGCTTGCAATGAGGGGCTTACAATGATGATGGCGAGGGAGGGCTTGCAATGAGCTATTGTTCATAGTTTTTTTTTATAGTCGGGCCCTCTAACGGTCTGTGGGACAGTGAACCGGCCCCCTGTTTAAAAAGTTTGAGGACCCCTGGTATAGGTTATTAAAAGTTTCCATTTCTCTTTTCAACAGCAATACAATACTGTGTGTATATATATATATATATACACTGAGGCCCGGATTCACGTAGATTGGCGTATCTTTATGCCGGCGTAGCGCATCGTTGAGAGGCAAGCATGCTATTCAAATAATATGTGCTCAACATTGCGCCGGCGTAGCGTATAGTTGTCGGCGTAAGCCGAAGTAAGTCAAAGTAGGTGGAAGTGGGCTGGAAGTGGGCGTGATATATTATAATGAAGCGTGACCCCATGCAAATGATGGGCTGAGCTTCAAAAAACGAACTGCGCATGCGTCGTCTCTTGGACGCATCCCAGTGCACATGCTCAGAGTCACGTCGAAATAGCTGCCTAAGACACGTCAATACACTGCCTACGACGTGAACGTAACCTACGCACAGCCCTAGTACTACGTAAACGACGTAACATACGACGGCTGTTCCCTGGCCCATACCTTTGAATGGGTTGCGCCACCTATATGGGGGTTAACTTTACGCCGGACGTAAGCCTTACGCAAACCGCGTATCTTTTCCACCTGGCGCATCTATGTTTGTGAATCGGCGTATCTCCCTTATTTGCATATTTAACATGGGTACGCCGAATGCGTCCAGCGTAACTATGTGCCCACTATACGGCAAGTTACGTCGGGCAGCTGAAGCTTTGTTTTACGATGCATCTAGCTTTGTGAATTGGCGCAGAGATGCGACGGCGCACATTTGGACTTACGGCGGCGTATCTTCAGATACGTCAGCGCAAGTCCGTCGTGAATCCGGGCCTCTATGGGCCAGATTCAGGTAGATGGGCGCTTCTTTACTTTGGAGTAACGTTTCTCATTTACGTTACTCCGCCGACACTTTCGGCGCAAGTACTGTTATTCACATAGCACTTGCTCCTAAACTTGCGCCGGAGTAACGATAATGCGCTGGCGTAACCCGATGCAAGTGGAAGTGGGTGTGATCATATGTAAATGATGGGCGGAGCCCAGCGCAGAGGCTTACGTTCAGCGCATCATCCACGGAGCATGCGCAGTAAGTGAGGCTTCACTCGCCCCCTTGTGCGCATGCTCACAACTTCCGTCGGCACCACTTCACGGGAAATGTCAGCGCAATGCGTTCCGTTGGGCGTTTAAATGCGCCCGTAGATGCGCCATTCCGGCACTAAAGTATATCCTGTTCCCCCTCCCCGCAGTGACGTTACTTTTGTTCTGAGATGGCTGCTCCCGTTCCCTGCAAACACAGGAGAAAGCTGAACTTTAAAGGCCAGGAGCTGTCAGCCGTCATCTCGGCTATGGAGACCTATGATGTCTTCCTCCATGGCTGTAAAAGTTGACAGACAAGCATGGACAGAGGTGTTGTCCTGCAAGTGGGGGTGCTCAGCTAGCTCTTATCGTCGGTAACGCTGCTGTAGCTGCTCTCCTGCTGACCTGTGGCCGTCTGGAGTAAAGATAAAGCAGCTATTTGTACTCGGAGTCTCAGGTAATCGTGCTAGTGAAAGGGTCTGAGGGGAAAACGTGGAACTTGATCTGAGGTGGGAAAGTGACCTGAGGTGTGCCGGGGTCACGTGGTCAGTATGCCTAAAAGGGGGCAAAAATAAACCAGTAGGATGAGCTAGCAAAGCGATTGAAATGCAAGTAACTGTATGCAACCACAAGCCCCCCCGCAAGGATGCCTGTGACAGACATGTGGAACTGGGAAATGTCTGGAAAAGAGAGCTGACTACCGCCAGTCTAACTCCTCAACAACGAGAATACAGACCCCTAGACGAATGGCAGCAGAACTGTACCTGTACTGAAAGCATGGCCCGGAGTGAATATGACGTGCTTCAGGGAATGGCTACGTGTCATGCCCTGAGCCAGCAGAGAAGGGAGTACTAGGGAAAGTGGCCTATCCCTGAGTACATCCGCAAAAGTCTGGAGCCCATACTGTCCTGGGCCCCGCTTGAACTCGTTGAGCTGAAAGTGGCAAAAGAAAACAAACGCAAGTAGGAACTGAATGTCTGTGAGAAAAGTACCCAGGATACCGAGATAGAACCGCCTGGGATATCCCAGGCCGAGTCAAGAGCTTCTAGGCTGCATTGCAAAGGACTTGAAGATCAAGCTTGGTCTGTAACAAAATAGAAGGCCGTATGGGGGATATACAAGGAGGGCATGCTACCAAGTATGGAAACCGTAACCGGAGGACGGATGGTGGCAAAATCTGCGATATCTGCTGCCTGTGACATGAAATCTGCAAAGAAGAACAACATCGTTAAAACACATAACCAACAAACCCCAACTTACTTTAGGAAAAGGAAAAAACCCTACCTTCCCTTGCCCCTACCTACGCTGGTGTTCGTGACTAACACATGCAGTAAGGTAGAACAGGAATAAATACGTAGCACAAGACTGAAAACGTGTCAGTCTCAAGAAACTAGCGAGGCTGAGCAACTTGAGGCAAAACAGGCCAATTAAAAATGTAACACTCAAGCCTATGAACCTGAAGACGTGTCAGGCATGTCATGTAAGTAGGAAGATGATATAACGTATGAAACCCGTGAGAAGCGGATGAGGGGACTTGCCACCGAACAAGCCAATTAGAAACGAACATCTCAATCCGACAGTACCCGTAAACGTGACAGGTAACCTGCAGTGGAGAGTAGCCATGAACTAACGTGAGGATATGAATGTGACATGTATGCACAGACTATGAATGAAATGTGGAAGTGTAGGACTACTGCGGCTGGACTGACAGACAGAGTGACAACCCATGAATTGCAAAGGCCGAGCAACCTGAGGCGTAGCAGGCAAATTACAAACGTACACTCAGGCCTGATGAACCTGAAGACGTGTCAGGTCATAGTATGAGAGATGAAATGTCAAGATGCATGAAACGTATGAGAAACGGATGAGAAGACTTACCACCGCACAAGCCGATTAAAAAACGCTCATCTCAATCCGTAAGCACCCATAGACGTGATGGGTGACCCCCCCCCCCGCGGTGAAACGCCATGAACCTAAATTAAACCTACCCAAAGCTACCAACTAGACAACATCCCAACTGAACCCTGCATGAGAACGTAAAGTTGCCTAAAACGTACACACCCGAGAACATGAATAGCATGGGAAACAAAATATGAGAAACGTAAATACCTAAGAACATAAAAAAAAATACCATGAGAAACGTAAATGCATGAAAAGCGTAATCGTATGAGAACATAAGAACGTAAATGCATGAAAAGCGTAATCGTATGAGAACATAAGAACGTAAAAGCATGAAAATCGCATGAGAACATGAGAACCGTAATTGCATCATGACTGAACCTGTATGAGAAACGTAAACACCTGAGAACGTGAATGGCGTAAGAAACGCAACGAAAAACGGAAGTAGAAACGTGAAATTGCCTGAGAAATGGAAAAACATAGACATGAATTGCATGGAAGTAACTGCATGAGCAACGTGAGTCGCACGAGAACGTGAGTCGCACAAGAACGTGAGTCGCATGAGAAACTACCATGAGAAACGTAATCGCATGAGCAACGTAATCGCATGAGAAACAACTACCATGTGAACATAATCGCATTAGAAACGTAATCGCATGAGAAACGTAACCGCATGAGAACTACCATAAGAAACTAAACTGTCTGAAATCCTACCATGAGAAACGTAAACGCCTGAGATCCTACCATGAGAAACGTAATCGCATGAGAAACGTAAACGCATGAGAAATGTAAACGCATGAGAAATGTAAACGCATGAGAAATGTAAACGCATGAGAAACGTAATCACACGAGAACTACCATGAGAAACGTAACTGCCTGAAATCATACCATGAGAAACATAATCGCATGAAAACTACCATGAGAAACGTAACTGCATGAGATCCTACCATGAGAAACGTAAACGCATGAGAAACTGCCATGAGAAACGTAATCACACGAGAAACGTGATCGCATGAGAACTACCATGAGAAACGTAACTGCATGAGATCCTACCATGAGAAACGTAAACGCCCGAGAAACATAATCGCACAAGAATCTACCATGAGAAACGTAATCGCACAAGAATCTACCATGAGAAACGTAATCGCATGAGAAACTACCATGCGCACATAATCGCATGAGAAACTACCATGAGAAACATAACTACATGAGATCCTACCATGAGAAACGTAATCGTACGAGAAACGTAATCGCATGAGAAACTACCATGTGCACGTAATCGCATGAGAATCTACCATGAGAAACGTAATCGCACGAGAAACGTAATCGCATGAGAAACTACCATGAGAAATGTGATTGCATGAGAAACTACCATGCGCACATAATCACATGAGAAACTACCATGAGAAACATAACTGCATGAGATCCTGCCATGAGAAACGTAATCGCACGAGAAACATAATCGCATGAGAAACTACCATGTGCACGTAAACGCATGAGAATCTACCATGAGAAACGTAATCGCATGAGAAACATAATCGCATGAGAAACTACCATGTGCACGTAAACGCATGAGAATCTACCATGAGAAACGCAATCGCATGAGAAACGTAATCGCATGAGAAACGTAATCGCATGAGAAACGTAAATGCATGAGAAACGTAAACGCATGAGAAACGTAAACGCATGAGAAACGTAAACGCATGAGAATCTACCATGAGAAACGCAACCGCATGAGAAACTACCATGTGCACGTAATCGCATGAGAATCTACCATGAGAAACATAATCGCATGAGAAACGTAATCGCATGAGAAACGTAATCGCATGAGAACTACCACGAAAAAACATAACTGCCTGAAATCCTACCATGAGAAACGTAATCTGCATGAGAAATGTAATCACATGAGAAACGTAATCGCATGAGATACGTAATCACATGAGAAACGTAATGACATGAGAACTACCATGAGAAACATAACTGCCTGAAATCCTACCATGAGAAATGTAATCGCATGAGATCCTACCATGAGAAACGTCATCACATGAGAAACTACCAAGAGAAACGTAGTCGCATGAGAAACAGTCGCATGAGAACCTACCATGAGAAACAAAATCGCATGAAAATAAGGTAATCGCATGAGAAATTACCATGAGAAGCATAATCGCATGAGAAACATAATCGCATGAAAACATGAATAGCCCGGGCAACGTGAAATGAACAGCATACCGTATCTAACTGAAAACATACTCTCACTGAGCACACACACTCCAACAGAGACCTGAGACCGGGGAAGATGCGTGACATATGACACATGGACAGCAGTGAAACAGTGCTGAACATGTAGCCAGGAATATGTATAAGCCGAATATGTAGTATACAGAGAATATGGGCTGAACATGTATGACTATATGTATATGAGCTGCAAGTGGTACCCTGCAAGTTCCAGAGCTGGCAGGCACAGAACCCACCCCTCCCCCCTGATTTTATATGGAATGGACCCTGCTCTGCCCCCCCCCCCCGCCTCCTAAGTAACACCGTGCTGCCCCCATCCGTACACCACCCGACGGGGGAATCCCCACAACCATGCCAAGCCCCACCTTCCCCCCAGCTACAAGCAACCTCCGCTTCCACCACAGAGAGAACCAACTCCCTCCGGATGCCAAACCTGAGAACGAGCAGGTGCCCCTGTGCAAGCCCCGAAAATGTAACTGCGGGTGGAGTTAGCCCCCGAACCGTGAGGAGGAAGGAGGCGACTCCCACTCTGCTGTGTCCAGAAGCAGACCTCCCATGATGCGGCCATCAGATGCATGTGTGACACGTGAAGCCCAAAACATCCCCCCATGAAAGGTTCCCCGCTAGCATGTGGCGCCGAGAGCGGGTGACGTCATCAAAGTGCGACTCAACACACAGGCTGTGACTGAAGTGTGCTAAGGTAATAAGTGAATGAAAGCAATACTTAGCTGAGCCTGTACACAGTATGTGCCGTCGCCGGAGGGGAGGCCGCCTGCCTGACTCCTGACCTGTACTGGACAAAACGATAGATAGGGGGGCCCCCTTAGCAGCCGCACGTCGTCCTAGCAGAGCCGACAAACCCGGCAGTGACGTTAGACGCGTCGCACGGGAAATGACGTACCCGGTAGACAGCACACAAGAAACAGACGCCCAGAAGGAGGATGGAGGGCGGGTTTAAATACCTCCCGACTCCTCCTACAAACCCAGGCTGACCTACGGTCAGCCTTTCACTTGTAGAAATAACTTTGCGCCGGACGGACGAGATACGCGCGGCGCATGTAGCCAGCGTATGGTGCTAATCCGTTCGCGAATCGGGAAATCTCCCTCATTTGCATATTTGCAGGGGAAATCAATAGGCGCGACTGATGCGCCAAGCGAAATTATGCGCTGACGAGACTCTGGCGTCGGAAAGTTAAGCCGATCGGAAATGGCCCGTTTTCTGTCGCATCTAGTTTGGTGGGTACGGCCACATAGAAACGACGGCGCATAATCACAGTTACGCGGCGCATATCGAAATACTCCAGCGCAAGTCTTGCTGAATCTGGCCCTATATTTTTTTCGATGATCAAACAAAAAAGCATCTGAATGACATATTAATGTGCAAAACCGCAAGTGAAAACAGGGTGGACCAAAAAAAATAAAAAAATGAGTGAACTTTTGGCACTCCCTTCGTACATTGTTATTAGGACACCAATAAAATATATTTATAGATATTTTAAAGTAGAGGTAAAAAAAATTATTCTAAGCACTTTTCCGTAATGCGTATATTTTTGCTAACCACAAAATCCGCGCTCGGAGCACCAACAAAATCTAATATATCTCCAGGGGGAGCCAGATTTACTTGAAATGAATGCAGCAGACAGATTTAATTAAAGTGATATTTTTAGCGATTAGTATTTCCTGGCTGCAGTGCGGATCCAGAGGGCGGAGTGTATATGTGTGCCGAGTAAGAATAATTACAGAAAGTCATGACAATAAAGCGAGTCAACTACGGTCATAGGAATATATTGTGGGCCAGATTCACGATTAGTTACGCCGGCGTATCAGTGGATACGCCGGGCCAGATTCTCGTAAATAAGCGTAAATTCTGCGTAGCGTATCCCATTTACGATACGCCTACGCAGCTTTTACAGGCAAGTGCTGTATTCTCAAAGCACTTGCTCCATAATTTGCGACGGCGTAGCGTAAATGGGCCGGCGTGAGGCTGCGTAATTCAAAGTAGGAAGGAGGTGAGCGTGTTGTATTTAAATTAAGCGCGCCCCCGCGCCATACGAACTGCGCATGCGCCAGCCGTAAACGTAGCCCACTGGGCATGCTCCATAGCACGCCGCAAATACATTGGTTTCGACGTGAACGTAATTAACGTAAAGCACTATTCGCGACGAGTTACGTAAACGACGTAAATGGCGGAAAAACACGACGCTGTCCCGACGTTCATACCTAACATGGTGTACGCCGGACCTACGCAAGGTTACCCCTCATATAGCAGGGGTAACCTTACGCTTACGCAAACTACGTAAACTACGACGACGGCGCGCAAATACGTTTGGGAATTGGCGTATCAGGCTCATTTGCATATTCGACGCAGAAATCTACGGGAACGCCACCTAGCGGCCAAGCGTAACATTGCAACTTAGATCAGACGGTGTAAGTGACCTACGCCAGTCGGATCTACGCCAAATCTATGCGTAACTGATTCTAAGAATCAGTCGCATAGAAAGGAGGGCTCAGAAACAGAGATACGACGGTGTATATGGAGATACACCGTCGTATCTCAGCTGAGAATCTGGCCCGCCGTGAGATATGCTTAAATATTGTTAAGATACGACCGGCGTAAGTCTCCTACGCCGGCGTATCTTAACTGCATTTTTACACTGGCCGGTAGGGGCGTTCCCGCTGATTTACGCTAGAATATGTAAATCAGCGAGATACGGCAAATTTACGAACGTACGCCCGCCCGACGCAGTCACTTTACGTCGTTTCCGTAAGTGGTTTCCCGGCGTAAAGATAAACCACCGAAAAGATGGCCGATCCTATGTTAAGTATGGACGTCGTGACCGCGGCAAGTTTGAAAAATTTTCGTCGTGACTGCGGCAAATTTGAAAATTTGGCGTTTGCGTAACTCGTCCGTGAATGGGGATTTACGTCGATTACGTTCACGTCGAAAACACCGTCATAATTTGGAGCATGCGCACTGGGATTTTACAATGGTCGACGCATGCGCAGTATGTTCGGTGCGGGGACACGCCTAATTTAAATAGCAGACGCCCCCTACCGGGCGAATTTGAATTAGGCTGCCCAATTTACGCTACGCCGCCGCAACTTTACACGCAAGTGCTTTGTGAATACAGTACTTGCGCGTAAATGTGCGGCGGCGTAACGTAAATAGGAAAAGTTACGCCGCCGCAACTATCCGCTCGCCATCCTGAATCTGGCCCATTGTATGTATAGTTAAAAATATACCGATCAGCCATAACTTTATATTCACTGACAGGTGGATAACATCGATTATCTGGTCGCAATGGCATCGGAAAGTCAGTGGGATATATAAGGCAGCAAGTAAACATGTTGTCCCTGAAGCTGATGTGTTGAAAGCAGATAAAACGGATAGATAGATTTTTTTGGGATGTTTGTTATAGCAAAAAGTAAACAATATTGCTTTTTTTTTTTCAAAATTGACGCTCTATTTTTGTTTATAGCGCAAAAAATAAAAACCGCAGAGGTGATCAAATACCACCAAAAGAAAGCTCTATTTGTGGGGGAAAAAGGATGTAAATTTTGTTTGGGAGCCACGTCGCACGACCGCGCAATTGTCAGTTAAAACGACGCAGTGCCGAGACGCAAAACTCGGGCAGCCAAATCCTCCGGGTCTGAAGTGGTTAATGTTTGCTTTTGGGTTTCAAATCCAGTTCTTATTTTTCAAGATGGATGTTGGCAAACCTACATTGTAGAACGTCCACGTGCAGAGATGTGAATTCGCCCCACCGGAGCTGGAGATAGATGCACTTTTTCCTTATCTTTGGACAACTAAGTGGATACTTTTACAAACTTTTTTTTTCTTTTCACTAGCGTGTCCTATAGGTCTCCCAGTTTACATACGTGTAATGGACCTATACATCAGAGTGGATGTTTTATGAACTCTGCCCATGACATTATTAACATTCAGCTCTTCACTCCCCTCTCAGCTTATCAGTATGAGATATTGCACAAAACTCCATCGCGGATCACCTTGTCTAAACATTTAAGAAGGCGATTTCATTCTCCTGACATCTATTAGCAATATTAATCGAGAATTATCATTATTTACCTCCTTCCCGGGCCTTTTCACCAAGATAACATTCCGGACTGAACAGCGGCATCTGGGAGATATAGAGGTTTCATTAAAAAAACATGTTGCAATGTAAAGAATTTTGTTTTTAAGGACATAAAACAATTCTGCTCATATTTTATTGTTGAATAATAATAATAATTAAAAAAAAAAGTCTCATTTTACTATACAGTGGAACCTCGGATTGAAGTCAATGGAAACTAAAATAATTTGTTCCACATTGACTTCAATGGCATGCAAGACCGCATGCGGCCAGAGGCGGGGGCACCGGAGAGCCTTGGAAATGGCCTGAAAGGCCCGAGAACAGGTCGGCTGATCTCGGCAAACCTCGGAAAGGCTCGGGAACGGAGTCCCCCCTCCTCAGGCCCCACCTCCTCCCCTTCCCTTAATCTCCCCTCACCTTCCCTTCCCCTTCTCCTCTTCCCTTCCCACCTTCTCTCCTTCCATTCCGTTCCCACCTCCTTTCCTTCTCTTCCCCTTCTGCTCCCCTCCCCTTCTCTTCCCCTTCTCCTTCCTTTCTCTTCCCCTTCTCCTCCCCTCCCCTTCCCTTCCCACCTCTTCCCCCTCTACTCCCCTCCCCCTCCCTTCCCCTTCTCCTCTTCCCTTCCCACCTTCTCTCCTTCCATTCCGTTCCCACCTCCTTTCCTTCTCTTCCCCTTCTGCTCCCCTCCCCTTCTCTTCCCCTTCTCCTTCCTTTCTCTTCCCCTTCTCCTCCCCTCCCCTTCCCTTCCCACCTCTTCCCCCTCTACTCCCCTCCCCCTCCCTTCCCCTTCTCCTCTTCCCTTCCCACCTTCTCTCCTTCCATTCCGTTCCCACCTCCTTTCCTTCTCTTCCCCTTCTGCTCCCCTCCCCTTCTCTTCCCCTTCTCCTCCCCCCCCTTCCCACCTCTTCCCCCTCTACTCCCCTCCCCCTCCCTTTCCCTTCTCCTCTTCCCTTCCCACCTTCTCTCCTTCCATTCCGTTCCCACCTCCTTCCCTTCTCCTCCCCTTCCTTTCTCTTCCGCTTCTCCTTCCCTTCCTCTTCTGCTCCCCTCCCCTTCTCTTTCCCTTCTCTTCCCCTTCTCCTCCCCTCCCCTTCCCACCTCTTCCCCCTCTACTCCCCTCCCCCTCCCTTCTCCTCCCCTTCCTCTCCCCTCCCCTCCCCTTACCCTTCTCCCCTTCCCTTCCCACCTCCTTCCCTCCCCTTCCCTTCACCTTCTCCTCCCCTCCCTTTCTCCTCCCCTCCCTTTCTCCTCCCCTCCCTTTCTCCTCCGCTTCTCCTTTCCTTCTTTTCCCCTTCTCCTCCCCTCCCCTTCTCTTCCCACCTCTTCCCCCTCCCCTCCCCTTCTTTTTTCTTCCCTTCCCACCTCTTCCCCTTCTCCTCCCCTTTCCTTCTCTTCCCACCTCTTCCCTTCTCTTCCCTTCCCACCTCTTCCCCTTCTCCTCCCCCTCTCCTCCCCTCCCCTTCGCTTCCCACCTCTTCCCCTTCTCCTTCCCTCCCCTTTTTTGGTACTGCACACCGCTTTGGTCTGAATCCTTCTCGTTTTGCGAGACAACACTGAGTTAGGATTTTTTTAAATACAGTGCTCGCGTTGCTAAACGCTCGTTAACCGCGTTACTTGCAATCCGAGGTTCCACTGTATTCCTCAATATCTACAAATGATATCAGTCCACCTTGTGTGCCCCAAATGTCTTTCCAAACCCAGATATTTCCATGTAACTGAAGCAATGACATCATCATTGTGCCATGCAGAGAGCAGAGCTGTAGGCGGGACCTAGCAGGCTCCACCCACTACAGGCTATCTTCTTAGCTTCCAATTGTCCCTGATTTCAAAGGACTGCCTCTGATTTGCAACAATGTCCCTCTTTCCCTCTTTGCTTCTCATTTTTCCCTCATTTTGGTCTGATCTATATAGTTGTATATAAAATGAACCATTAATCTATAAAAAAGTGTTTCCCAGTTCTAAACCTTTCATACAATTTCTAAATTGCTGCATTGGTAAATTCCAAATGCCAGTATAAAAAATTGTAGCGGCTAAAAAAAAGCTCTTTTGGGTTTAAGTAATATTTTTTTTGTACGATTCTCCTTTAAGGGGGCATGATAGAGGGCGTGTCCTATGCTTTCATACTTTGGCTAATAGGTGCCCCTCATTTCCATCTCAGGAAGGTTGGGGGGTATGTATCTATAGGAAACTACAGGATGGGGCGAAGACATGACCAGTTTCCCTGCAAAGAGAGAAAGCGTAGCTGTGGAAGGGGTCTATCAGGCTCCTCCCACTTCATGCTGTCTATAGGAAACTACAGGAGGGGGCAGAGACATATCCAGTTCCCCTGCACAATTCTAGAAAGCAGCAGTGATCATCTCTTTGTCGGTCTTCACCGGCATATTGTACTGCAGCACTGAAGATACCTCTTTTCTATGTGTTGCATTGCATGATTTCACAGCTCCATTTCCTCCTTTTCTTCCATTCTCTTCCCTTCCCACTCCATCCCTTCCCCTTCTCCTCCCCTGCCCACTTCCTTCCCTTCTCCTCCCCTTCCCCTTCTCCTCTTCTCCCCTTCCCTTCCCACCTCCTCCCCTTCCATTCCCTTCCCACCTCCTCCCCTTCCCTTCTTTTCCCCTTCTCCTCCCCTCCCCTTTTCTCCCCCTTCTCCTCCCCTCCCCTTTCTTTCTTCTTCTCCTGTTCTCCCCTTCCCTTCCCACCTCCTCTCCTTCCCCTTCTCCTCCCCTTCCATTCCCTTCCCACCTTCTCCCCTCCCCTTCTCTTCTCCTTCTCCTCCACTCCCCTTCTTCTCCTCTCCCCTCGCCGCCTTCTTCTCCTGTTCTCCCCTTCCCTTCCCACCTCCTCCCCTTCCATTCCCTTCCCACCTTCTCCCCTCCCCTTCTCTTCTCCTTCTCCTCTCCGTCTCCTGTCCTTCTCTTACCTTCCTTTCCCACATCTTGCCCTTCTCCTCTCCTCCCCTTCCCTTCTCTTCTCCTTCTCTCCCCTTCCCTTCCCCTTCTCCTCCCCTCCCCTTCCCTTCTCTTCTCCTTCTCTCCCCTTCCCTTCCCCTTCTCCTCCCCTCCCCTCCCCTTCCCTTGTTTTCCCCTTCTACTCCACTCCCCTCCCCTTCCCTTCCCACCCCTACCGCTTCTCCTCCCCTTCTCTTCCCACCTCTTCCCCTTTTCCTCCCCTACCCCTCCCTTCTCTGTCCCTTATCCTTCTCTCCCCTTCCCTTCCCACCTCTTCCCCTTCTTCTGCCCTCCCCTTCCCTTCTTCTTCCCCCAGTCGTGGCCAGGGCCGTCTTAATAGCATCATGGGTCCATGGGCAAAAAAATGCTCTGGGGCCCCTACAACGATGACAGTGCAGGTAAACAGACATCAAGTAGGTAGGAGGCCTCCCCTGTGTTAATTCTCATGTGAGAGCAGTGATGAAAACAAATTACTGGAAGGTCCAGATACAAATCTAATATTGGGTTGGGTTGGATGGTGGTGCAAAACATACAGTTGAGCAGCATTTTTCACCGTGCAGTTTTCGATGCAGCACATTCTTGCAAAAGAGTCAGGGACTTCTTTCCCTCATTTCTCGTACATAGGGTAGCCCATTGAACATAAGTGCGTTGAGTCGCACCTGTGGGTGAGAACTTAGCCTGAATCTAACTGATTAAACAGAACTAACAGATAAAACGATCAGTACAACAAAAGAAACGTGTGAAACCCTTTGAGGGTGAACCTTCCCCAAGAAGCGTGGTTATTCATTTTGTAGCCCTCCTCTATGGATTTTTTCGGCATCTGTTTTTGCACAGAACGGTTTAATAACCGCAGCCAGCAGTGCCGTACAATTGTTCTTGGACATCCTCTAAAAATGTCATTGGATCAAGTGATGCCCATTTGGTGCTTATTACCCGAGCCCCCTTCTCCTCCTTGGTAAAGAGGAAACAGGACCTCACTCCTCTCATTAAGAAGAACTGGAGCCGGGCCTTCCAGTGCCAGTATATTGTTGTATAAATTATGAGCTCTCTTCTCTTATAAGACGGAATGGCGAAATGCGATCCAAGACCCCCAAACACTGCGGGACCGGGAAAATAGGAAGCAGATGTTTGCCTTGTACTGGTGACTGCTTGATTTGTTAACTCTTGTGGCCTTTCATTAATGGTGAGTTCTGGTGGATGATATTTGGCATGTCCTTGCTCCCTCTTGGAGGTGACATAAGGCGGACATTAACCGTGTCAGGTTTAGGTAATCGGGGAGTCGTTCATGTAGAACAAGAAATTGCAGAACAGCAAACATAAACAGATCGGGCCCTGTGTGCATTCTTGACATACAAGATTGATAGACTGGTAAGGCTCCATTCACACTAGTGCAACTCCAAGGCCACACAGTTTCCAGTGCGACTTTGGAGTGTGACTTTGATCAGAGGCGGTTGGTGCTCAAAATTTTTGGGGGGGCACATACAAACTGAAAAAAACCCAAAAAACATCAAACACGGCCACTGTGCCATCAAACGTAGCTACTTTAACCATCAATTGTTGCCAGTGTACCCCATCAATATTTTCCAGTGTACCCATCAAGTGCCGCCAGTGTGCTGCCAGTGTGCCCAACAATTGCCGCCAGTGTGCGACCAGTTTGCTCAATCAAATGCCCCAAGTTTGCCCCATCAAATGCCGCCAGCGTGCCCATCAATTGCCACCAGTGTGATGCCAGTTTGCCCCATCAATTGACACCAGTGTGCTGCCAGTTTGCCCCATGAAATGCCGCCAGTGTGCCCATCAATTGCCACCAGTGTGCTACCAGTTTGCTCTATCAAATGCCCCAAGTTTGCCCCATCAAATGCCACCAGCGTGCCCATCAATTGCCACCAGTGTGATGCCAGTTTGCCCCATCAAATGCCGCCAGTGTGCTGCCAGTTTGCCCCATGAAATGCCGCCAGTTTGCCCCATCAAATGCCGCCAGTGTGCTGCCAGTTTGCCCCATGAAATGCCGCCAGTGTGCTGCCAGTGTGCCCATCAATTGCCACCAGTGTGCTGCCAGTTTGCCCCATCAAATGCTGCCAGTGTGCTGCCAGTTTCTCCATCAAATGCCGCCAGCGTGCCCATCAATTGCCGCTAGTGTGCTACCAGTTTGCCCCATCAATTGCTGCTAGTGTGCTGCCAGTTTGCCCCATCAATTGCCACCAGTGTGATGCCAGTTTGCCCCATCAAATGCCGCCAGTGTGCTGCCAGTTTGCCCCATCAAATGCCGCCAGTTTGCCCCATCAAATGCCGCCAGTTTGCCCCATCAAATGCCGCTAGTGTGCTACCAGTTTGCCCCATCAATTGCTGCTAGTGTGCTGCCAGTTTGCCCCATCAATTGTCACCAGTGTGCTGACAGTGTGCCCCATCAAATGCTGACAGTGTGCTGCCAGTTTGCCCCATCAAATGCTGCCAGTGTGCCCATCAATTGCCGCTAGTGTGCTGGCAGTTTGCCCCATCAAATTCCGCCAGTGTGCCCCCCCCCCCCATGAATCTATCTATTGTTGATTGACAGGTGCAGGAGAGAGGAGGCGGCGCTCCTGTTTTCAGACAAACATGTCCTATTCTGTAATATTATAGCAGAGGGGGAACTAGAACCTTCAGGGCCTTGGTGCAAGAACCATTAAGGTCCCTCTGACTTCCAATGGTCCCTGGGGCCCTTCCTTCTGAGTCTGGGCCTTTCCCACTGATCCCAGGGCCCTTTACCCAGGGGCGGACTGAGAACTCATGGGGCCCCGGGCAATAGAACATTATGGGGCCCCTGGGCTTACAGATGGCCACCACGCCAGGAGGCAGTGCAGAGGGGGAGCAGCTAAAATCTCTGGATTTTCATATCAAAAGCATGTCGGTTTCGAACATATCAGGGACAGATGTAAAAAAAACAGATTTTTACATACTGTCCCTGGTTTTACTGAGCCTGGCAACCCTGATGGGGCCCCCTAGTGGCATGGGGCCCTCGGGCAGTGCCCGGGTGCCTCAATGGTCAGTCCGCCCCTGCCTTTACCCCCCGTTGCGGGGGTCCTTTATAAACCCCGGTTCCCACTGCTGCAACTTATCATGTGACTTACGACACATAGACAGAAATTTACTAAAACTGGTGCGCACAGAATCTGGTGCAGCTGTGCATAGTTCCGCCACTTGTGTTACGGGCATACCTCCCAACCGTCCCGGATTTTGCGGGATCGTCCCGCGATTCGCGGTAAATCCCGCGGTCCCGCGATCACGGCAAAAGTCCCGCGATTCCGCATCCCACCCCCGCGATTACCGCGACTCGCGATAAATCCCCGCAAATCGGGGTAAATCCCCGCGAATCGGGGTAAATCCCCGCGATTCTCGGTAAACCCCCTGCTCAACAACTCCGAGCCGTGGAATCCCCCCTCAACAATCTGCGCGCCCCCCGGCTCACAAAAACTCAGATTCGTGCGTGGCCCCCCAGCTCAGCAACCTAGATCTGCGGACCCCCCCCACTCAATAACTTTGAAGAACTCCGCTCAACAACTTAGATCTGCGCCCCCCGCTCACCACTCAACAACTCAGATCCGTGACCCCCCCCCCCCCCCGCTCAACAACTTTGATCTGCGCCCCCCCCGCTCAACAACTCTGATCCGCGGGACCCCCCCGCTCAACTTTGGGGTATGCTCATTTGTCCCTCATTCTGAAGTTAAAAAGTTGGGAGGTATGGTTACAGGTACAGAGCGCTAATGACAAAGGGACAGATTCTCATACAAATTCGCCGGCGTAGCGTAAGCTATTTACACTACGCCGCCGCAACGTAATAGAGCAAGTGCCGTATTCTCCATGCACTTGCTCCGTAGTTTGCGGAGGTGTAGAGTAAATCGCCCAGCGTAAGCCCGCGTAATTCAAATGGGGCGGCTTGTATTGCTCCAGCTCACGACGGAAAGCGTTGTTGAAACCGACGCCAAAACGACGTGATCGTCACTACGCAATGCCCTATTCGCGAACGAGTTAGTAAAACGACGTAAGCGACGGAAAAAGCCGACGCTGACCCGATGCCATACTTAACATGGCATCCGACGGCACCCGACGGCATCCGACGGTACTGCGTAAGGTTAACCCTCATATTAGCAGGGGTAACCTTACGTGGACGAAAACGACATACGCGACGACAGGGGGGCGTAAAAGCGATCGGGAATCGGCGTAGTAGCCTCATTTGCATAGGAAAATGAGAAAACAACGTAAAGGCCACCCAGTGGCCGGAGTTGTCATTACAACTACGATCCGCAAGTGTAATGGTATTACACTTGTCGGATCTTCAGGCGTATCTATGCCAAAGTGATGCTAAGAATCACTTGCATAGATACGAGACAAAAAAAACGGCGATACGACGGGGTATCTGAGATACTCCGTCGTAGCGCCGCTGAGAATCTGGCCCAGAGTGCGCAAAGCCAGAGAAACCAATCAGATTTCACTCTGGTGAAGCCAGACTAGGGCAAAGTGGATTCCGATTGGCTTGGATGGGCTCAGGCGTTGCTCCTTCTGCTCTGTATATCAAATTTGCCTAAATAAGTTTTTTTTTTCACTGTGTTGAAATCAGAGACAGACGATCCATTTTCGCATTCTGTATTGTCATCCTATTCCGTTCCCAGGCCTCAGGCAGTGCGTTTCGTGGACCGGCTCTTCATGTGTTTACATGTGTTTGTTTTTTAGTAGTATTGCAGTATAAGAGGCGGTTCTGTGTGGCCCCGCCAGGCCCCCGGAGAGAGACGGAGATCTCCCTGGTGGTCCCCATCCAGCTGCTTCCCATCTCTAACAGACAATAAATGCTTTTTTAATTGTATTTCATTTTTTGTCTTCAATGTTCCCTGAAGTCCTAATGTTCTTCAGTTCAGCTCATTACAATTTAAACATAAAACTTTTATAACCCTAAAAGAAATGAGAAAACGACGTAGTGTACAGGGTGTATTTATTACAACTGGACTGCCAGTGCTGAGCATGCCAGTTCCCTGGCCTCCAATGGGATTGGTACTCGAGCCATTAGCCAGGGAAGAGTGTTCAGATTATAAGTCCTGACTATTCCAATCCGTAGGCTTGTTCCAAATCTGCGACTCAAAGGCCAGACACGGGATTCACATTAAAGTCAACCATGGCTGTTATGGTGTCAGGGTGATTGAAGCGCATTATTTCTATTATTACATTGTAATATAAAATGAAATGGTTCAACTCACCATCATGCAGAATCAGTGGGAGCCCCGAGTGTGTCACTTGCCACGTCACCTGCCACCAGATGCAGCGTGTCACTTGCCACCATCGCCTGCCACCAGATGCAGCGTGCCACTGTTGCCTGCCAGCAGATGCAGTGTGTAACCTGCCACAATCGCCTGCCGCCAGAGGCAGCGTGTCACTTTCCACCATCACGTGCCACCAGATGCAGCGTGTCACTTGCCACTATCGCCTGCCACCAGATGCAGCGTGTCACTAGCCACTCGCCTGCCACCAGATGCAGCGTGTCACTTGCCACTGTCGCCTGACACTAGATGCAGCGTGTCACTAGCCACTCGCCTGCCACCAGATGCAGTGTGTCACTTGCCACTGTCGCCTGACACTAGATGCAGCGTGTCACTTGCCACTGTCGCCTGACACCAGATGCAGTGTTGCCACATCACTTGTCAGTAGATGCAGCATGTCACTTGCCACCATCGCCTGCCACCAGATGCAGAGTGTTACTTGCCACAGTTGCCTGCCACCCGATGCAGCATGTCACTTGCCATGTCACTTGTCAGGAGATGCAGCGTGTCACTTGCCACCATTGCCTGCCACCAGATGCAGCGTGTCACTAGCCACTTGCCTGCCACCAGATGCAGCGTGTCACTAGCCACTCGCCTGCCACCAGGTGCAGCGTGTCACCAGCCACTCGCCTGCCACCAGATGCAGCGTGTCACTTGCCACTATTGCCTGCCACCAGATGCAGCGTTTCACTTGCCACTATCGCCTGCCACCAGATGCAGAGTGTCACTTGCCACTGTGGCCTGACACCAGATGCAGTGTTGCCACATCACTTGTCAGTAGATGCAGCATGTCACTTGCCACCATCGCCTGCCACCAGATGCAGCGTGTCACTTGCCACTATCGCCTGCCACCAGATGCAGCGTGTCACTTGCCACTATCGCCTGCCACCAGATGCAGCGTGTCACTTGCCACTATCGCCTGCCACCAGATGCAGCGTGTCACTTGCCACTATCGCCTGCCACCAGATGCAGCGTGTCACTTGCCACTATCGCCTGCCACCAGATGCAGCGTGTCACTTGCCACTATCGCCTGCCACCAGATGCAGCGTGTCACTTGCCACTATCGCCTGCCACCAGATGCAGCGTGTCACTTGCCACTATCGCCTGCCACCAGATGCAGCGTGTCACTTGCCACTATCGCCTGCCACCAGATGCAGTGTGTCACTTGCTATTTGATGGCACAGTGGAAGCATTTGATGGCACAGTGGAAGCATTTATTGGGCACTTAGGCAGCGTTTAATGGCACAGTTGCTGCATTTGATGGTTTTTTTTCCAGAATTTTCCAGTTTGTTTGTGGCCCCCAAACATTTTGAGCACCAGCCGCCACTGTTGAACTTTTCTTTCTTTCTTTCCAATAAAAGTGAGCCGCCATGCCCTAAAATCAGGTCTTTTTTCCTTAAACAATAGGTGCTGGAACTCAACCACGACCCCCCAAAACCCTCGCCCTACACACACCCTCCACATCATATCAAATAGTGGGTGTGGTCAGTCAAATTTCACGAACAGTAGGAGGGTCTTAAAGGGGCATTAAATACCAGGGTTGCATTACATACAGAGTGCAGAGTCCAGGGGGGTTACACACAGAGTGCAGAGCTGTCACTTGTAAACAAAGAAGCCGGACTTCTGTGTTTACAAGTGATTGTGGTAAGCAGGCACCAAAGGGTCTAAACCAGAGGTGGTGGAACTGAGTTCTACCAAGTTCCCCCTGAAAAAATTCAGCTTGGAGTGGCACAACTCTTTGGAAAAGCATTGACTACATGAGTATAATCAACCCGACATCACAATATACACAAATGTTTGCTTTTCATTTCTACTTTAAACTGAATGGGTTATTTGCTTTGCTAATGGTAATGGTAATGTATTGTGACCCCACGTTTTTTACGTTTTTTTTTTAACTGCGCATGCGCCGTCCATGGACGTTTTCCAGTGCGCATGCTCCAAATTATGACGCTAAGACACATTGGTTTCGACGTGAACATAATTGATGTAAAGCCCCATTCGCGGACGAGTTACGCAAACGACATCAAATCTGAAAAATTCGACGCGGTCCCGACGTCCATACTTAACATAGGATGCGCCATCTTTTTGGTGGTTTATCTTTACGCCGGAAAGTGCCTTACGTAAACGACGTAAATTCACTGCGTCGGCCGGGCGTACGTTCGTGAATAGGCGTATCTCGCTGATTTACATATTCTAGGTGTAAATCAGCGGGAACGCCCCTAGCGGCCATCTTAAAAATGCAGTTAAGATACGACGGCGTAATACAATTACGCCGCTCGTATCTTAGCTCAAACCCGGCGTATCTTGTTTTCTGAATACAGAAAAAAGATACGCCGTTTAGAAGTTACGCGGCGTATCTCGAGATACGCCGTCGTAACTAATGCTGAATCTGGCCCTTTGTTTTTTTTTTTTTTTTCGGGGGGATATTTATTATAGCGAAAAGTAAAAAATATTGATTTATTTTCCAAAAATATGTAGAAGAATACGTATCGGCCTAAACTGAGGAATTTTTTAATTTTTAATTTATTCATTATAGCAAAAAGAAAAAAATATTGGGCCCGATTCTCGTACCTTTGCGGCTTTCCGGCGTAGCGTAGCGTAACCCATTTACGCTACGCCTCCACACTTTTTACGGGCAAGTGCTGTATTCTCAAAGCACTTGCTCCATAATTTGCGGCGGCGTAGCCTAATTGGGCCGGCGTAAGGCCGCGTAATTCAAAGTAGGAAGGAGGGGGGCGTGCTGTATTTAAATTAAGCGCGCCCCCGTGCCGAACGAACTGCACATGCGCCGGCCCTAAACGTAGCCCACTGCGCATGCTCCATAGTACGATGCAAATACATTAATGTACAGCCCTATTCGCGACGAGTTACGTAAACGACGTAAACGACGGAAAAACACGACGCTGTCCCGACGTCCATACTTAACATGGCGTACACCGAACCTACGCAAGGTTACCCCTCATATAGCAGGGCTAACCTTACGCTTATGCAAACTACGTAAACTACGAGGACGGCACGCAAATACGTTCGGGAATCGGCGTATCAGGCTCATTTGCATATTCGACGCAGAAATCGACGGGAACGCCACCTAGCGGCCAGCGTAGAATTGCATCTAAGATCCGACGGTGTAAGTGACTTACGCCAGTCGGATCTACGTCAAATCTATGTGTAACTGATTCTAAGAATCAGTCGCATTGATACCCAGGGCAAGAAACAGAGATACAACGGCGTATCTGGAGATACACCGTCGTATCTCTTTTGAGAATCTGGCCCATTGCTTTTTTTCAAACATTTTAATTTTTTTGGTTTATATCGCAAAAAATAAAAACCGCAGAGGAGGTCAAATACCACCAAAAGAAAGCTCTATTTGGGGGGGGAGACATCAATCTTGTTTGGGAGCCACGTCGCACAACTGCGCAATTGTTAGTTAAAGCGACGCAGTGCCAAATCGCAAAAAAATGGTCCGGTCATTGGGCAGCCAAATCCTCCGGGGCTGAAGTGGTTAATGTTCCCAACAGGCACACAGACAGCAAACAAAATAAAAACTGACAACTACTTTAACCTAGTTAAGGGTTCAGTAGTTGCTGTTCTTGTACACCAATTAGGATTTTATAGTTTGTTGGCTTGGATATGTCCTCTGCTGTAATATGGTACCACCTCAGATATTCTGGCAATGCAAGCTTGAAAGCATTGTTCAGCATATGAGTCAGTTCCACAGCAAATAATATTCATAGCAATTCTGACAAGTTGATGCCAAGATGCCGTATCTCCGGATAACCATCAACATTCACCCTTGACTCAGCCGCACATCACCGCATTTGTACAAATCAAGTGTCCAACAAAGTAACCACTATGGAATGAAGCGTCCCATTAAACTGCCGCAGTATACGCCTCTCCAGCAATACAGAGCTCTCGTTTTTTATTATTTTGTACATTTTTCCTGCACTCTCCTCATCAGTTAAGCTTCCTAAAATCTCTATCCAGCTTCTAGTGCTCAAAGCATGTTGCGACACGGTGGAACTTTGTTGGGTTCACAATGAAGAACCTTCCAAGCCAAGTATGATTTCTATTGAACGTGACATTATGGAAAGATAATATAGAAGGATCAAGCACAGCTTGTACTTATAACAGGATGTAGTTCCCCCGTTATGTTTTTCAGAGGGCATTGCATGAGTGATGCGCTATTACTACATATGTTGTGTATCCTGTGAAGGAGGATTGAGGCTTTGCACCATAGTGGTTCAGTGTTGGTCAGTGTTGCCAACCGCCAGTAGATTTACGGGCAGCCTGTAAAAACAGGGCATTTTTCTCCCGCCCGTAAATGTCCGTAGGAGCAGATATGTGCCAGTAAAAAATGGTGGTGACCCGGCAGTGTGGGTCAGTGTTGCCAACTGCCAACTGCCCTGACAACGTTCTGTCCAGGTGTTGCCAGGGATCACTATATCAGTTTGTTGGCTGAACTTTAGGAGAGACGTAGGGACCGTTTTTGTCAAGAGGTTGACAAACAACTTGCTACATATGTTGTGTATCCTGTGAAGGAGGATTAAGGCTTTGCACCATAGTGGTTCAGTGTTGGTCAGTGTTGACAATCGCCCGTAGATTTAAGGGCAGCCTGTAAAAACAGGGCATTTTTCTCCCGCCCGTAAATGTCCGTAGTAGCAGATATGTGCCAGTAAAAAATGGTGGTGACTGTCAGCCAGTGGGTTCAGTGAGAGGCTCTGAGTGGTGTCCTTTTGGACTGAGTAATGGGCTGTAGGTCCTTTTAATAGAGCGTTCTGCCCAGGTGTTGCCAGGAATCACTATATAGAGTCGGGTTTGTTGGCTGAACTTTAGGAGAGACGTAGGGACCGTTTTTGTCGAGGGGTTGACAAACAACTTACTACATATGTTGTGTATCCTGTGAAGGAGGATTGAGGCTTTGCACCATAGTGGTTCAGTGTTGGTCAGTGTTGCCAACCGCCCGTAGATTTAAGGGCAGCCTGTAAAAACAGGGCATTTTTCTCCCGACCCATAAATGTCCATAAGAGCAGATATGTGCCAGTAAAAAATGGTGGTGACCCGCAGCCTGTGTTTTCAGTGAGAAGCTCTCAGTGGTGTCCTTTTGGACAGAGTAATGGGGTGTAGGTCTTTTTTTATGGAGCGTTCTGCCCAGGTGTTGCCAGGGATCACTATATAGAGTCAGGTTTGTTGGCTGAACTTTAGGAGAGACGTAGGGACAGCTTTTGTCAAGAGGTTGACAAACAACTTGCTACATATGTTGTGTATCCTGTGAAGGAGGATTGAGGCTTTGCACCATAGTGGTTCAGTGTTGGTCAGTGTTGCCAACCGCCAGTAGATTTACGGGCAGCCTGTAAAAACAGGGCATTTTTCTCCCGCTCGTAAATGTCCGTAGGAGCAGATGTGTGCCAGTAAAAAATGGTGGTGACCCGGCAGTGTGGGTCAGTGTTGCCAACTGCCAACTGCCCTGACAACGTTCTGTCCAGGTGTTGCCAGGGATCACTATATCAGTTTGTTGGCTGAACTTTAGGAGAGACGTAGGGACCGTTTTTGTCGAGAGGTTGACAAACAACTTGCTACATATGTTGTGTATCCTGTGAAGGAGGATTAAGGCTTTGCACCATAGTGGTTCAGTGTTGGTCAGTGTTGCCAACCGCTCGTAGATTTACGGGCAGCCTGTAAAAACAGGGCATTTTTCTCCCGCCCGTAAATGTCCGTTGTAGCAGATATGTGCCAGTAAAAAATGGTGGTGACCCGCAGCCTGTGTGTTCAGTGAGAGGCTCTGTGTGGTGTCCTTTTGGACAGAGTAATGGGGTGTAGGTCTTTTTTATGGAGCATTCTGCCCAGGTGTTGCCAGGGATCACTATATAGAGTCAGGTTTGTTGGCTGAACTTTAGGAGAGACGTAGGGACAGTTTTTGTCAAGAGATTGACAAACTCTCTGTGAATCTGGACCTTTAAAGGTTATATTTGGATTCTTGCATGTTTTTTGAAGAATTGGTGTCTTAATTATGTTATTGTTATTATCTTGTCAATAAAAGTTGTGGCCATAACCAAAATTATTGGTGTCATGTTGTATGATTTATGATGTTTAATGTGGTTGTTTTTGGTGTTTGATGATCAGATTCAAGGTTTTAACCTTAGTTTTTAAGGCGTTCAATAAATTACCGTATTTATCGGTGTATAACGCGCACTTTTTTCCCCTTAAAATCAGGGAAAAATCAATGGTGCGCGATATACGCTGATACTGCTGTTCCCGGGCGCCGCTGAAATAGACCGCGCTGAGCCGAGTGTACTGCGCACTCGGCTAGGCTCGACCACGCTCGGCTCCGCCCGCAGCTACACGAGAGGAGCCGAGAGAAGCCGAGAGGACCCAAACACACCGGAAATCCGGCTCTGCACGGCGCCAAACTCGAACACACAACGCTGCAACCCCTGGAAGATGGACGTGACGGACACCGCCAAGGCTGGACGGACCAGCAGATGGACGCGACGGACACCGACAAGGCTGGACGGACCCTGTGCAAGGCCGCAGACGGACGCTAGACAAGGCCGTCAATGGACACCGGGCAAGACAGCAGACGGACACCGACAAAGCTGGACGAACCCTGCGCCAGGCCGCAGACGGACGCCGGACAAGGCCGCCGATGGACGCCAACAGCAGAAGGAAACCGACAAGGCTGAGCATCCAAAATGTACGTTTTTTCCCAAACTTCCCTTCTAAGTGTGCGTGTTATACGCCGACGCGTGGTATACCCCGATAAACACAGTAGGTCCTACTTACCTCCAGGCGAAATTGACAAGACATCTCACTGGTCGTTCATTGAGAGCGGTCACTCAATTCCGCCTGGAGGTCCCAAAGTTTAGATTAAAAAAGTGGGGGGGCAGAGCATTCTCGAGGTTGGGATCTAGAGAGTAGAACCTCCTGCCGTTGGCTCTTAGGCAGACCTCAAACCTGTTCCAGTTCAGGAGGGGACTGAAAACCCTTCTGTGGACTGAGGCTGTGCGACAGGGGGTGGAAACTGACGGGCTGATAGGGTTTTTTTTTTCTTCTTGGGGCTTTTTATTCTCTTACTGTTTTTATTTGATTTATGTTATTGTTTTTTAATGTTTTTTGGTTTAACGGTTTTGATGTTTGTGATTTTATTGTTGGTATTGTATGTACGGCGAATGGCACCTGGTCCTGTCGCCGTTTTGATACTTATGTGATTTAACGCTTAAAGTGGAGGTTCACCTAAAAATAAACTTTTAACATTGCATTTTTAACATTAATAACAATTAGAATCGGCCGGTTCTTTTTAAAAAAATACGTCCGTACATACCGTTTCATATATGCATTCTCCGGGTATGATGGTCGGGGATGGGCGTGCCTAATTGATTGACAGACATCCGACCGACGCATACAGCGCGTCACTAGATGCCGAAAGAAGCCGAACGTCGGTGCGCAGGCGCCGTATAGAGCCGCACCGACGTTCGGTTTCTTTCGGCATCTCGTGATGCGCTGTATGCGTCGGTCGGATGCCTGTCAATCAATTAGGCACGCCCAGCTCAGACCTTCATACCCAGAAGCGGCGGTCAGAATGCATACAGGAAACGGTATGTACGGACGTATTTTCTTTTAAAAAAAACGGCAGATTCTAATTAATGTTATAAATGCAATATTAAAGTTTATTTTTAGGTGAACCTCCTCTTTAACAAAAATATTCAATCAATAATGTTCAATATCACTGCACCTTCTCAACCCTACCTGGGTCATGAGTTGGACCCCCGTTAAGTGGACGCGGTGTGGTGGTGAAGACTGGTTTGGTTCTGTCAAGATCATTAAGTTTCCATAGGCAAGGATGTGGTGGGACACGGTCCTTGCACCTGCTAATATGGCCCTGCTGGAGTGGGATATTTGATCCCAAATTGGGAACCTGAGGAGCTCCATCTGGACTAGTCGGGAGGCCACTGGGTGGTCCTGGGGGTTGAGATGCCCCAGAGGACCAGAAACGTTCTGGGAAAATGCTCTCCGGCGGATCTATACTGAGATACTATGGAAGTGTATGGAGTTACCAAGTGTTGTTTGCTCTGAAGAAGGTTACCCCCCCCCCCCCCCCCCCCGTGGGTCCAGATCACATACTAGCAGCATTTCAAAATCTACTACATCATCGTTTTTAATAAATCCATAATCATAACAAACTGTTTGTTATTGTGCTGGAAGGTTTTTCTATATCTTCCTAATAATATTGGCTTTCTGTAAGAGTTTCAATTACCAATCTATCTTTCAATCTATGTAGTAAACATGCACAGGATTACTTCTCTAGATAACGTATTCTAATGTAAGTCCTGGAATTCATTAAGAGATAATATACTTTATGTAAAAGTCTTCTATACAGCCAAAATACCAATTTGTAGTCCGAGTTAAAACTAAACTGTCCTGTCCTAAGTGAGGTAACAACGCTAACTCAACGTAATGTACCTATGGAGAGGCAGAGTTATCATTATTTGGGGTTTTCAATGACTTCCTGCCCAGTAACAACGGTCACAAGGCTATAGACCATGGGTCTTCAAACTACGGCCCTCCAGTTGTTCAGGAACTACAATTCCCATCATGTCTAGTCATGTCTGTGAATGTCAGTGTGTTAGAATGCCTCATGGGATGTGTAGTTCTACAACAGCTGGAGGGCCGTAGTTTGAGGATCCCTGCTATAGACGAGGTAATTCTCCCCAGTGGAGACAAAGACAGAAAATAAAAGCCTGACAGAGATCCCAACCCTTCCACCCTCCATCCAAAAAAAAGGAAAACATGATGAATCTGTACTGGGGGAAGAGCTATGTACTGGAGGGAGCTGTACTAAGGGGGAGATCTGTACTGGGGGAAGAGCTATGTACTGGAGGGAGCTGTACTAAGGGGGAGATCTGTGCTGGGGGAAGAGCTATGTACTGGAGGGAGCTGTACTAAGGGGGAGATCTGTACTGGGGGAAGAGCTATGTACTGGAGGGAGCTGTACTAAGGGGGAGATCTGTGCTGGGGGAAGAGATATGTACTGGAGGGAGCTGTACTAAGGGGGAGATCTGTACTGGGGGAAGAGCTATGTACTGGAGGGAGCTGTACTAAGGGGGAGATCTGTACTGGGGGAAGAGATATGTACCGGAGGGAGCTGTACTATCTGTACTGGGGGAAGAGATATATACTGGAGGGAGCTGTACTAAGGGGGAGATACTGTACTGGGGGAAGAGATATATACTGGAGGGAGCTGTACTAAGGGGGAGATCTGACTGGGGGAAGAGCTATGTACTGGAGGGAGCTGTACTAAGGGGGGATCTGTACTGGGGGAAGAGCTATGTATACTGGAGGGAGCTGTACTAAGGGGGAGATCTGTACTGGGGGAAGAGATATGTACTGGAGGGAGCTGTACTAAGGGGGAGATCTGTACTGGGGGAAGAGCTATGTACTGGAGGGAGCTGTACTAAGGGGGAGATCTGTACTGGGGGAAGAGATATGTACTGGAGGGAGCTGTACTAAGGGGGAGATCTGTACTGGGGGAAGAGTACTATGTACTGGAGGGAGCTGTACTAAGGGGGAGATCTGTACTGGGGGAAGAGAAGGGAGCTGTACTAAGGGGAGATCTGTACTGGGGGAAGAGATATATACTGGAGGGAGCTGTACTAAGGGGGGATCTGTACTGGGGGAAGAGATCTGTACTAAGGGGGAGATCTGTACTGGGGGAAGAGATATGTACTGGAGGGAGCTGTACTAAGGGGGAGATCTGTACTGGGGGAAGAGATATATACTGGAGGGAGCTGTACTAAGGGGGAGATCTGTACTGGGGGAAGAGATATATACCGGAGGGAGCTGTACTAAGGGGGAGATCTGTACTGGGGGAAGAGATATATACCGGAGGGAGCTGTACTAAGGGGGAGATCTGTACTGGGGGAAGAGATATATACTGGAGGGAGCTGTACTAAGGGGGAGATCTGTACTGGGGGAAGAGATATATACCGGAGGGAGCTGTACTAAGGGGGAGATCTGTACTGGGGGAAGAGATATATACTGGAGGGAGCTGTACTAAGGGGGAGATCTGTACTGGGGGAAGAGATATATACCGGAGGGAGCTGTACTAAGGGGGAGATCTGTACTGGGGGAAGAGATATATACTGGAGGGAGCTGTACTAAGGGGGAGATCTGTACTGGGGGAAGAGATATATACTGGAGGGAGCTGTACTAAGGGGGAGATCTGTACTGGGGGAAGAGATATATACTGGAGGGAGCTGTACTAAGGGGGAGATCTGTACTGGGGGAAGAGATATATACCGGAGGGAGCTGTACTAAGGGGGAGATCTGTACTGGGGGAAGAGATATATACCGGAGGGAGCTGTACTAAGGGGGAGATCTGTACTGGGGGGAGATACCGGAGGGAGCTGTACTAAGGGGGGATCTGACTGGGGGAAGAGATATATACCGGAGGGAGCTGTACTAAGGGGGAGATCTGTACTGGGGGAAGAGATATATACCGGAGGGAGCTGTACTAAGGGGGAGATCTGTACTGGGGGAAGAGATATATACTGGAGGGAGCTGTACTAAGGGGGAGATCTGTACTGGGGGATATATACCGGAGAGCTGATAAGGGGGAGATCTGTACTGGGGAAGAGATATATACTGGAGGGAGCTGTACTAAGGGGGAGATCTGTACTGGGGGAAGAGATATATACCGGAGGGAGCTGTACTAAGGGGGAGATCTGTACTGGGGGAAGAGATATATACCGGAGGGAGCTGTACTAAGGGGGAGATCTGTACTGGGGGAAGAGATATATACCGGAGGGAGCTGTACTAAGGGGGAGATCTGTACTGGGGGAAGAGATATATACTGGAGGGAGCTGTACTAAGGGGGAGATCTGTACTGGGGGAAGAGATATGGGGGAAGAGATATATACCGGAGGGAGCTGTACTAAGGGGGAGATCTGTACTGGGGGAAGAGATATATACCGGAGGGAGCTGTACTAAGGGGGAGATCTGTACTGGGGGAAGAGATATATACCGGAGGGAGCTGTACTAAGGGGGAGATCTGTACTGGGGGAAGAGATATATACTGGAGGGAGCTGTACTAAGGGGGAGATCTGTACTGGGGGGGATATGACCGGAGAGCTGTACTAAGGGGGAGATCTGTACTGGGGGAAGAGATATATACCGGAGGGAGCTGTACTAAGGGGGAGATCTGTACTGGGGGATATATACTGGAGAGCTGTATAAGGGGGAGATCTGTACTGGGGGAAGACTATGTACTGGAGGGAGCTGTACTAAGGGGGAGATCTGTACTGGGGGAAGAGATATATACCGGAGGGAGCTGTACTAAGGGGGAGATCTGTACTGGGGGAAGAGATATATACCGGAGGGAGCTGTACTAAGGGGGGTACTAATCTGTACTGGGGGAAAAGATGGGGGAAGAGATATACCGGAGGGAGCTGTACTAAGGGGGAGATCTGTACTGGGGGAAGAGATATATACCGGAGGGAGCTGTACTAAGGGGGAGATCTGTACTGGGGGAAGAGATATATACTGGAGGGAGCTGTACTAAGGGGGAGATCTGTGCTGGGGGAAGAGATATATACTGGAGGGAGCTGTACTAAGGGGGAGATCTGTGCTGGGGGAAGAGATATGTACTGGAGGGAGCTGTACTAAGGGGGAGATCTGTACTGGGGGAAGAGCTATGTACTGGAGGGAGCTGTACTAAGGGGGAGATCTGTACTGGGGGAAGAGCTATGTACTGGAGGGAGCTGTACTAAGGGGGAGATCTGTACTGGGGGAAGAGATATATACCGGAGGGAGCTGTACTAAGGGGGAGATCTGTACTGGGGGAAGAGATATATACCGGAGTGAGCTGTACTAAGGGGGAGATCTGTACTGGGGGAAGAGATATATACTGGAGGGAGCTGTACTAAGGGGGAGATCTGTACTGGGGGAAGAGATATGTACCGGAGGGAGCTGTACTAAGGGGGAGATCTGTACTGGGGGAAGAGATATATACTGGAGGGAGCTATACTAAGCAGATCTGTACTGGGGGATCCATACTGGTTGTGCACTACTGACTCCAGTGCTCTATGTCTTCTGTTCTCCCAACCCTTGCACACTGTGGGCCAGATTCAGAAAGGAGATACGACGGCGTATCTCCAGATAACACGTCGTATCTCTGCGCCTGAGGCGTCCTATCTATGCGCCTGATTCGTAGAATAAGTTACGCATAGCTTTGCCTTAGATCCGACTGGCGTAAGTCACTTACGCCGTCGTATCTAAGTTGCATATTTACGCTGGCCGCTAGGTGGCTTTCCCGTCGATTTACGCGTCGAATATGCTAATGAGCCTGATACGCCGATTCACGAACGTAATTGCGGCCCGTCGTATTTTTTTACGTTGTTTGTGTAAGCATAAGTCCAACGTAAAGTTACCCCTGCTATATGAGGCGTACGTAATGTTAAGTATGGTCGGCGGGGCCGGCGTATAATTTTCCGTCGTTTGCGTATAGGGCTTTGCGTAAGTGACGTTCATGTCGTTTTCATTGACTTATTGCGCCGTGATTTGGAGCATGCGCACTGGGCTACGTTCACGGCCGGCGCATGCGCAGTTCGTTCGGTGCGTCGATTACGTCGGGTCACGATTAGTTTGCATAAAACATGCCCCCTACATTGCCAATTTGAATTACGCAGGGATATGCCGGCCCATTTATGCTTTGTCGCCGCAACTTACGGAGCAAGTGCTTTGTGAATACAGCACTTGCCCGTAAAAGTTGCGGAAACGTAGCCTAAATGGGATACGCTACGCCCGCAGATTTTTACGCTGGTCCTGTGTCTTTTGCACTCGCCACCCTTGAACATGTGTGTGTTGCACACTCCTGACCCCTATGCTTTGTGAACTATGCAGTCTTGACCCATGCACTCTCTGTTTTATGCACTCCGGACCCCTGTGCTGTGTGTGTGTGTTATGTACTCTTGATCCCTGTGCTCTGTGCGTTATTATACCCTCTACCTCTGTATTCTTTGCGTTCTGCACTCCTAACCCCTGCAATCTGTGTACTCTGCAAGTCTGCATTCTCAACCGCTACACTCTGTGCATTATGTACTCCTCCTGACCCCTATGCTCTGTGCGTTATGTAATCCTGACCCCTACGCCGTTTGTGTTATGCATTCCCGACTCCTGTGCTCTGTGCTTTTTACCCTCTCTAGCTCTGTAGTCTTTGCAGTCTGCACCCCCGACCCTTGCGCTCTGTATATTTTGCACTGCCGACCCCTGCATTTTGTGTATTCTGTGTTCCCATCCTCTACACTCTGTACGTTATGTACTTTTGACCCCTATGCTCTGTGCGTTATGCATTCCTGACTCCTGCGCTTTTTACACTCTCTAACCCTGTATTCTTTGCATTCTGCACTCACGACCCCTGTGCTCTGTATATTCTGCACTGCCGACCCCTGCACTTTGTGTATTCTGCATTCCCAACCTCTACACTCTGTGCATTATGCACTCCTGACCCCTGCACTCTATGCATTCAGCATTCCCAACCTCTATACTCTGTGCATTATGCACTCCCTCCCCCTGCGATCTGTGTATTTTGCACTGCCAACCCCTAAACTCTATGCATTCTGCATTTCCAATCTCTATACTCTCTGCATTATGCACTCCTGACGCCTGAGCTCTGTGCATTTTGCATTCCCAACATCTACACTCTGTTCATTATGCACTCCCACCCCCTGCGTTCTGTGTATTCTGCACTCCTGACCCCTGCACTCTAAGTATTTTGCACTCTTGACCCCTGCACTTCGTGTATTCTGCATTCCCAACCTCTATACTCTGTGCATTATGCACTTCTGAACCTGCACTCTTTGCATTCTGCATTCCCAACCTCTATACTCTGCATTATGCACTCCCGACCCCTGCGTTCTGTGTATTCTGCACTCCCAACCCCTGTGCACTATGCATTCAGCATTCCCAACATTTACACTCTGTGAATTCTGCACTCCCAACCCCTGCACTCTTTGCATTCTGCACTCCTAACCCCTGAGCTCTGTGTATTCTGCACTCCCGACCCTGAGCTCTGTGTATTCTGCACTCCCGACCCCTGCACTCTATGCATTCTGCACTCCCAACACCTGAGCTCTGTGTATTCTGCATTCCTGACCCCTGCACTCTATGCATTCTGCATCGCCAACCTCTATACTCTGCATTATGCACTGCCGACCCCTGTGCACTATGCATTCAGCATTCCATACATCTACACTTTGTGAATTCTGCACTCCCGACCCCTGCACTCTGTGTATTCTGCACTCCCGACCCCTGCACTCTATGCATGCTGCGTTCCCAACATCTACACTCTGTGCATTTTGCACTCCTGAGTCCCGACCCCTGCATTCTGTTCATTATGCACTCCTGACCTCCTGACTTTGCGTATTATTTTCCCTTTTTATCTTTGACTGCCCAGGTCTGGTCCGCAAAAAGGACATTCCTTTCCACTTCCTGTCCAGATTACTTGTGTCAGATAGAACAGGAAGGTAGGAGAAATCTGGTCTATGGAAAAAGAAAACATTACATATCTGTGAAGGATGGATGAATGTCCTCAACAGAAAGACAGACAGCGGTACAAAGTTGGCAGGGGTTCTAATTGTTGCCCAGTCTATCCAAAATCAAAAACCAAAAGTTTGGTGTGGAGTTGAGCTTTAAAGGAGTTGTAAAGGTAAAAAAATGTTTCCCTAAATATCTTCCTTTATCTTAGTGCAGTCCTCCTTCACTTACCTAATCCTTCCATTTTGCTTTTAAATGTCCTTATTTCTTCTGAGAAATCCTCACTTCCTGTTCTTCTGTCTGTAACTCCACACAGTAATGCGAGGCTTTCTCCCTGGTGTGGAGTGTTGTGCTCGCCCCCTCCCTTGGAGTACAGGAGAGTCAGGACGCTCTCTACATTGCAGATAGAGAAAGGAGCTGTGTGTTAGTGTGGCTCCAAGGGAGGGGGAAGGGGCGTCGGGAGGGTGTGGCTAGGGGGGCTAGAGCCCCGAATAAGTGCCTGAAAAGCCCCGAGTGTCAGGAATGTAGCATCCAATTGACAGCCCCGAGCGCCGCCGACCGCCGGCGGACATGGACCGATATGAATAGGAACAGCGCAGAGTGTGGCCGAGTGATATTGCAAGTCCCGCCTTCTGGAGCCTGCAGCTCCTATGATGGACGTCCCACAGGTCTAATGCCGGGACCGCGGGACGTGTGACGCCCATCATAGGCGCAGCAGGATCCAGAAGGAGGCAATTACAAGCCACATGACTGTAAGATCCCGGCTTGGGCGGGCGCCGGGCGGCTCTCCTCTCCTCCTTTCTGGCTGGATGGCTGCCTGCCTGCCGTGACACATGATGGGTGTATGTCAGGTAGGTGACGTCATTGGGCCAGATCCACAAAAAACGTCCGTATCTTTGTGCGGGCATAGCGTATCTTGTTTACGCTACGCCGCCGCAACTTAGTAAGGCAAGTTCCGTATCCACAAAGGACTTGTGTCCTAAGTTACGGCGGCGTATCGTAAATGGCCCGGCATAAGCCCGCGTAATTCAAATGTGGAACATGTGGGCGTGATTTATGTAAAATCATCGTGACCCCGCTTGAATTCCTTTTTTTTTTTTAATGGCGCATGCGCCGTCCGTGGAGGTATCCCAGTGCGCATTCGCAAAATCATGTCGCAAATAGTCAATGCTTTCGACGTGAACGTAACTTATGCAAATCTCTATTTGCGAACGTTTTACGCAAACGACGGAAAATTAGACGCTGTCCCGACGTCCATACTTAACATTGCGTACGCCTCTATACAGCAGGGGTAACTTTACACCGGAAAACGACTTACGCAAACGACGTAAAAAAACAGCGCCGGGCGCAAGTACGTTCGTGGATCGGCGTATCTAGCTCATTTGCATATTCTACGCGGAAATTCTACGGAAGCGCCCCTAGCGCCCAGCGTAAACATGCAACTGAGATACGACGACGTAATAAACTTACGTCAGTCGTATCTAAGCAAAATTCCGGCGTATCTTGTTTTGTAGCTGCAAAAGAAAGATACGCCGGCGCAAATTTGAAATTATGGCGGCGTATCCGGAGATACGCCGCCGTATACTTTTGTGGATCTGGCCCATTGTGTATGTCAGGTAGGTCCATGTTACATGTATGTCAGGTAGGTGAAGTTATTGGGGTAGATTCATATAAAGATATGACGGCGTATCTACTGATACACCGTCGTATCTCTGAGATCCGACGGTCGGATCTATGCGGCTGATTCCTCGAATCAGGTTCCGCATAGATCTCCCTTAGATCCGACAGGTGTAAGTGACTTACACCGTCTGATCTTAGGCTGTAATCTCCCGCTGGCCGCTAGGTGGCGCTTCCGTTTTTATACGCGACGATTATGCAAATGAGGAGATCCGCTTTGCCTAAAAAACTGGCGTTGGCGGATCGTAAATAAGATAGATTACACGGATCTAAAGATCCGCTGATCTATGTGAATCGACCCCACTGTGTATGTCAGGTAGGTCCATGTATGTCAGGTAGGTGAAGTCACTGGGCCAGATTCTGGTATATCCTGAAGCGGCGTCGCGTATGCTATTTACACTACGCCGCCGCAACTTACAGGAGCAAGTGCCGTATTCTCCAAGCACTTGCTCCATTTGCGGCGGCGTAGTGTAAATGGCCCGGCGTAAGGCCGCGTAATTCAAAGGGGGCGGCTTGTATTTAACTGCTTGCCGACCGCGCACCGCAGTTATACGGCGGCAGGTCGGCACTGCTAGGCGAGAGCACGTAGCTCTACGTCCTATCTTTTCCGGCGGCACGCGCGCGCACCCCCGAGTCCGGGGGCGCGCCGCTCGTTCGTTACAGAGCGGGGACACAAAGCTCTCGGTCCTGTCAGCGGGGGAAACGCTGATCTCTTGTTCATACAATGTATGGACAGAAGATCAGTGATTCCCCCTAGTGAGGCCACTCCCCCCCCCATACAGTCAGAACACACCAGGAACACACTTAACCCCTTCCCTGCCCCCTAGTGTTAACCCCTTCACTGCCAATGGCATTTTTATAGTAATCCAATGCATTTTTATAACATTGGTGTTATAAAAATGCCAATGGTCCTAACAATGTGTCAAAAGTGTCCGATGTGTCCGCCATAATGTCGCAGTACTGAAAAAAAAAAACTACCCCCTTTTTTGTAAACGCTATAAATTTTGCGCAAACCAATCAATACATGCTAATTGCGATTTTTTTTTACGAAAAATTTGTAGAAGAATACGTATCGGCCTAAACTGAGGAAAAAAATAGTTTTTTTAGATATTTTTTGGGGATATTTATTATAGCAAAATGTAAAACATATTGCGTTTTTTTCAAAATAGTGGCTCTATTTTTGTTTATAGCGCAAAAAATAAAAACCGCAGAGATGATCAAATACCACCAAAAGAAAGCTCTATTTGTGGGAAAAAAAGGACGCCAATTTTGTTTGGGAGCCACGTCGCAATTGTCAGTTAAAGCGACGCAGTGCCGAATCACAAAAAGTGCTCTGGTCAGGAAGGGGGTAAATCCTTCCGGGGCTGAAGTGGTTAAATTAAGCGCGCCCCCGTGCCGAACGAACTGCGCATGCGCCAGCCTTAAACATAGGCCACTGCGCATGCTCCATAGTACGCCGCAAATACATTGATTACGACGGCAACGTAATTAACGCACAGCCCTACTTACGAACGAGTTACGTAAACGACGGAAAAACACGACGCTGTCCCGAGTCCATACTTAACATGGAATACGGCGGACTGACGTAAGGTTACCCCTCATATAGCAGGGGTAACCTTACGCTTCCGGAAACGACGTAAAATACGGAGAAGCGGCGCAAAAATGTTCGGGAATCGGCGTATCAGGCTCATTTGCATATTCAACGCAGAAATCGACGGGAACGCCACCTAGCGGCCAGCGTAACATTGCAACTTAGATCCGACGGTGTAAGTGACTTACGCAAGTCAGATCTAAGCAAAATCTATGCGTAACTGATTCTAAGAATCAGTCGCATAGATACCTGGGGAAAAAAACAGAGATACACCGTCGTATCTCTTATGAGTATCTGGCCCATTGTGTATGTCAGGTAGGTCCATGTATGTCAGGTAGGTCCATGTATGTCAGGTAGGTCCATGTACGTCAGGTAGGTGACGTCATTGTGTATGTCAGGTAGGTCCATGTATGTCAGGTAGGTCCATGTATGTCAGGTAGGTGAAGTCAGTGTATGTCAGGTAGGTGAGGTGAGTAGGTAGGTCAGTGTGTCAGGTAGGTGAGCCAGGCAGCAAGTGAGCTTACCCACCGCCACACAACCCCACCACCCAGCCAAAAAAACACGCCACGACCACCCCGGATCCCCCCCCCCCTGGTCTTTTTGCCACCTAGCAACACCCTGTGAGGGGATGAGCACGACACTCCACACCAGGGAGAAAGCCTTGTATTACTGTGTGGAGTTACAGACAGAAGAACAGGAAGTGAGGATTTCTCAGGAGAAATAAGGACATTTAAATAAAAGCAAAATGGAAGGATGAGGTAAGTGAAGGAGGACTGCACTGAGGTAAAGGTATTTAGGGGAACAAATTACCTTTACACCCCCTTTAATCACTTAGTAGTGGTGGTAAGAAGACTGGATGGACGGCCATCGGAGTTGAGTATTAGTTCCACAATTAACGAGCTCGCATGAGGCGGAACAAATGGCTTGCGAGCCGATGACTGACATGTGATAATTAATAGCTAAACAATCTCGGTGCCGAGTTACAATGTTGCCATTTTTCCTCCATTGTTTCGGAGTTGCTCGCTGGGATTAGATAAACATTGGCACCGAAGCGTTTCCCCGTTCAGCGACTCCCAATCAGTTTCAGATGGTTCCTTGTCGGTTCCAGGTTACACTAATCAGATATGATATGGTTGGAAGGCTCAGGCACTTTATAACCAGTTTTTAAAAAAACCACAGACGCTAAATGACTTCCAAATTTCATCGCAGGAGTTACAAGGATTTCTATAGAGCAGGAATGGGAAATAGAGGGTCCTGGAAGGCACTTTCCGACAGTTGGGGGTAAATATTGGGTACTTATCAGTACAAAGGGCCACCAAGGGACTTGTATGTCAAAGATCTCACACCTCTGACCCTGGAGGTTTTTTAGGGCTCGCATAAGATTTCATAAAATACCGTGTTTATCCTTTATACCAGTGGTCTCCAAACTGTGGCCCGGGGGCCAGATACGGCCCTTTGCTTCCTTTATGCCATTGGTCTCCAGATCCGGCCCTTGAGGCACTATTCCATATAATTTCCCCCAAAGACACCAACGATGGGGCAAAATTCCTCCCAATGACACAAACAAATGGGGCCCAGTGACAATAATGATGGGGCACACTTTCCTCCCACTGATATCAATGATGGGCACTATTCCTCCCACTGACACCAATGATGAGCACTATTCCTCCCACTGATATCAATGATAGGGCACTATTCCTCCCACTGACACCAATGATGGGACACTATTCCTCCCACTGAAACCAATGACGGGGCACTATTCCTCCCACTGATATCAATGATGGGGCTCTATTCCTCCCACTAATAGCAATGATGGGACACTATTCCTCCCACTGAAACCAATGACGGGGCTCTATTCCTCCCACTGATATCAATGATGGGACACTATTCCTCCCCTGATATCAATGATGGGACACTATTCCTCCCACTGACACCAATGATGGGACACTATTCCTCCCACTAATAGCAATGATGGGACACTATTCCTCCCACTGACACCAACAATGGGACGCTATACCTCCCACTAATACCAATAATGGGGCACTATGGTGATGGTGGGGTCAGAATTTGGCGCATGGATCCATCCTGCCTTGTATTACCGGTTCAGGCTGGTGGTGGGGGTGTAATGGTGGGGGGGGGGATATTTTATTGGCACACTTTGGGCCCCTTAGTAGCAATTGATCATCATTTATACACCACGACCTACCTGAGTATTGTTGGTGACCATGTCCATCCCTTTATGACAACAGTGTCCCCATCTCCTGATGGTTCCTTCCAGCAGGATAATGTCACCATGTCACAAAGATCCAATCATCTCACTACAGGCGTCTAATCACAGCAGAAGACAAGAGGAGGAGTGGGCAGGAGAAGACATCGGGGTCAGGGAAAATGGAGGACACCGCTCGCCGCCTGCCGCCGTCACCCGCTGCCCACCGGAGACAAGGTAAGTGCCGGGCAGATGATGGGGGGGCACAGTGGCAGCACTTGTGGCAACATTTAATGGGGCACAGTGGCAACATTTTGGGCACAGTGGCAGCACTTGGGGCACAGTGGCAAAACTTGGGGCACAGTGGCAGCACTTGGGGCACAATGGCAACATTTGGGGCACACTGGCAGCACTTGGGGCACAGTGGCAGCATTTGGGGCACAGTGGCAGCACATGGGCACAGTGGCAGCACTTGAGGCACATTGGGAGCGTTTGATGGGCACAGTGGCTGCATTTAATAGGCAAAGTGGCTGCGTTTGATGGGCACAGTGGCTGCATTTAATAGGCAAAGTGGCTGCGTTTGATGGCCACAGTGGCAGCACATGGGGAACAGTAGCAACATTTAGGGCACAGCGGCAAAACTTGGGGCACAGTGGCATCACTTGGGGCATAGCTCCCAACTGTCCCTGATTTCGAGGGACTGTGCCTGATTTGGAGAATTGTCCCTCTGTCCCTCATTCCTCTTCATTTGTCCCTCATTTTGGTCTGATCTATATAGATGAATATAAAATGCACTTTCTATCCATCAAAAGGTGTTTTCCAGTGTTAAACCTTTCATCCGATTTCTAAATTGCTGCATTTGTAAATTCCAAGAGCCAATATAAAGTAATAGAAGTGGAAAAAAAGCACTTGTGGGTTAAACCAATCTTGTTTTTTTTTTGTACAATTCTCCTTTAAGGGGGTGTGGTAAGGGGTGTGTCCTATGCCTGTATACATTTGCCGATAGGTGTCCCTCATTCTCATCTCAAAAAGTTGGGAGGTATGACTTGGGGCACAGTGGCAACATTTGGGCCACAGTGACAAAACTTGGGGCACAGTGGCAGCACTTGGGGTACATTGGCAACATTTAGGGCACAGTGGCAGCATTTGGGGCACAGTGGCAGCATTTGGGGCACAGGGGCAGCACTTGGGGCACAGGGGCAGCACTTGGGGCACTGTGGCAACATTTGGGGCACAGTGGCAGCACATGGGGCACAGTGGCAGCACTTGGGGCAAAGTGGAAACACTTGGGGTACAGTGGAAACACTTGGGGCACAGTGGAAACATTTGGGGCACAGTGGCAGCACATGGGGTACAGTTGAAGCACTTGGGGCACAGCAGCAGCACTTGGGGCACAGCAGCAGCACTTGGGGCACAGTGCCAGCACTTGGGGCACAGTGGCAACATTTAGGGCACAGTGGCAAAACTTGGGGCATGGTGAGAGCGTTTGATGGGCACAGTGGCTGCGTTTGGCACAGTGGCTGCAATTGATGTGTTTTTTTTTCCAGAATGCTTCAGTTTGTTTGTCCCCCCAAAAAATTTTGGAGCACCAGCCGCCACTGTAAGAAATAGCTGCAGTGGCAGCACATGGGGAACAGTGGCAACATTTAGGGCACAGTGGCAAAACTTGGGGCACAGTGGCATCACTTGGGGCACAGTAACAAAACTTGGTGTACAGTGGCAGCACTTGGGGCACAGTGGCAGCACTTGGGGCACAGTGGCAACATTTATGGCAGAGTGGCAAAACTTGGGGCACAGTGGCAAAACTTGGGGCACAGTGGCAAAACTTGGGCACAGGGGCAGCACTTGGGGCACAGGGGCAGCACTTGGGGCACAGGGGCAGCACTTGGGGCACAGGGGCAGCACATGGGGCACAGTGGCAGCACATGGGGCACAGTGGCAGCACTTGGGGCACAGTGGAAACACTTGGGGCACAGTGGAAACACTTGGGGCACAGTGGAAACATTTGGGGCACAGTGGCAGCTCATGGGGCACAGTTGCAGCACTTGGGGCACCGCAGCAGCACTTGGGGCACAGCAGCAGCACTTGGGGCACAGTGCCAGCACTTGGGGCACAGTGCCAGCACTTGGGGCACAGTGGCAACATTTGGGGCACAGTGGCAAAACTTGGGGCATGGTGAGAGCGTTTGATGGGCACAGTGGCTGCGTTTGGCACAGTGGCTGCAATTAATTTTATTTTTTTCCAGAATTTTTCCGTTTGTTTGCCCCCCCAAAAAATTTGGAGCACCAGCCGCCACTGTAAGAAATAGCTGCAGTGGCAGCACATGGGGAACAGTGGCAACATTTAGGGCACAGTGGCAAAACTTGGGGCACAGTGGCATCACTTGGGGCACAGTAACAAAACTTGGTGTACAGTGGCAGCACTTGGGGCACAGTGGCAGCACTTGGGGCACAGTGGCAACATTTATGGCAGAGTGGCAAAACTTGGGGCACAGTGGCAAAACTTGGGGCACAGTGGCAGCACTTGGGGCACAGGGGCAGCACTTGGGGCACAGGGGCAGCACTTGGGGCACAGGGGCAGCACATGGGGCACAGTGGCAGCACATGGGGCACAGTGGCAGCACTTGGGGCACAGTGGAAACACTTGGGGCACAGTGGAAACACTTGGGGCACAGTGGAAACATTTGGGGCACAGTGGCAGCTCATGGGGCACAGTTGCAGCACTTGGGGCACCGCAGCAGCACTTGGGGCACAGCAGCAGCACTTGGGGCACAGTGCCAGCACTTGGGGCACAGTGCCAGCACTTGGGGCACAGTGGCAACATTTGGGGCACAGTGGCAAAACTTGGGGCATGGTGAGAGCGTTTGATGGGCACAGTGGCTGCGTTTGGCACAGTGGCTGCAATTAATTTTATTTTTTTCCAGAATTTTTCCGTTTGTTTGCCCCCCCAAAAAATTTGGAGCACCAGCCGCCACTGTAAGAAATAGCTGCAGTGGCAGCACATGGGGAACAGTGGCAACATTTAGGGCACAATGGCAAAACTTGGGGCACAGTGGCAACACTTGGGGCACAGTGGCAGCACTTGGGGTACAGTGGGAACATTTAGGACACAGTGGCAACACTTGGGGCACAGTGGCAGCACTTGGGGCACAGTGCCAGCACATGGGGCACAGTGGTAACATTTGGGGCACAGTGGCAAAACTTGGGGCATGGTGAGAGCGTTTGATGGGCACAGTGGCTGCGTTTGGCACAGTGGCTGCAATTAATGTTATTTTTTTCCAGAATGCTTCAGTTTGTTTGCCCCCCCCCAAAAAAAAATTTGAGCACCAGCCGCCACTGCAAGAAATAGCTGCAGTGGCAACATTTAGGGCACAGTGGCAAAACATGGGGCACAGTGGCATCATTAGGGGCACAGTGGCATCATTAGGGGCACAGTGACAAAACTTGGGGCACAGTGACAAAACTTGGGGCACAGTGGCAGGACTTGGGGTACAGTGGCAACATTTAGGGCACAGTGGCAGCACATGGGGCACAGTGGCAGCACTTGGGGCACAGGGGCAGCACTTGGGGCACAGTGGCAGCACTTGGGGCACAGTGGCAGCACTTGGGGCACAGGGGCAGCACTTGGGGCACAGGGGCAACATTTGGGGCACCGTGGCAGCACTTGGGGCACAGTGGAAACATTTGGGGCACAGTGACAACACTTGGGGCACAGTGGCAGAAAATTGGGCACAGTGGCAACATTTAGGGCACAGTGGTAAAACTTAGGGGACAGTGGCAGCACTCGGGGCACAGTGGCAACATTTGGAGAACAGTGGGAGCGTTTGATGGGAACAGTGGCTGTGTTTAATAGGCAAAGTGGCTGCATTTGATGGGTAAAGTGGCTGCATTTGATGGGCACAGTGGCAGCGTTTGGTACAGTGGCTGCAATTGATGTTTTTTTTTCAGAATTTTTCCGTTTGTTTGCCCCCCCCCAAAAAAAATTGAGCACCAGCCGCCACTGTAAGAAATGGCTGCAAGCAGTACTAATCATTCATTATGTCGTCGTTTTGTTTTTGGTTAATAGGTTATCATTGTAAGGAAATCTGTTGGTGACCCCCGGCACCGCAGAATTACAGTAATTTGATTTAGAATGTAATAATCGCCCAGGTATAGCGGCAGGAAGGCGATTTGATTGCACAGGTCACCGCTGTGGCTGGGAATATTTAGGGCTCCTCAAAGGAGAGGAAAAAAAATTAAAAACGCATTCTGCGATGAACTTTTCAGTCCCGCTTTCCTGATGGCTCTTTGTTATTGTTCTTAATGGGAAGCAGGACAACGATCGCTGATCGCTGACAAGACTGACATCTGTGGAAAATCTGCTGGACGTTGAGGAGGGTCATTGTCTAATCCCACTATAGAGAACAGCTGCGTTCACCAAACAAGACGCCATTTGTCCGACGCATTATTTATCCCGTTTTGTCATCATCAAAAGTTTTCCACTTTCTAAGCTGCTGTGAAGTAAGAACTCACTTTACTGTCTGGGTTTTTAGTAGGAGAGCGAAACGCATTGAGGTGACTGTAATGTATAACTGTAAAAAGGACAGTAAGAAACGCGTACGGGCGCGAAAACATTCCCTGGGTGAATGTCACAAGCATTCACACAGCCATCACAGATTATCCCCGTATTTTGCCTAATATGTGTATTTCCTTTGATCATCAGCGCCATCTAGTGGCCATATTGCGGTATATTTGTGATTGAGGTATTTCAGGAAAATACTGCTATATGGCCACTAGATGGAGCTCACGATTAACCGCTTGCTGACCGCCTCCTGCACTTATACGTCGTCAGAATGGCTGCTCAAAGCACCGTACGGGTATGTGAGCCCTGCTGCGAGCTCCCTGACCCTGCCTACGGGATCCGTGGACTGGCTGCAGAACAGGGAGATGTCTGTGTAAACAAGGCATTTCCCTGTTCTGCCTAGTAACAGGACACTGATCTACTGCTCACCAGGAGTGGTGATCACTGTTGTGTCACTTGTAGCCCACCCCCCCCCCACTTAGAATCAGTCCCTAGGACACACTTAACCCCTTCGTCGCCCCCTAGTGTTTAACCCCTTCCGTGCCAGTGACATTTACACAGCAATCAGTGCATTTTTATAGCACTGATCGCTGTATAAATGACAATGGTCCCAAAATAGCGTCAAAAGTGTCCCGATGTGTCCGCCATAATGTCGCAGTCACAATAAAAAAAATCACAGATTGACGCTATTTCTAATAAAAAAATTAATATAAAAAAGTGCCATAAAACTTTCCCCTATTTTGTAGACGCTATAAATTTTGCGCAAACCAATCAATAAAAGCTTATTGCGATTTTTTATAACGTAAAATATGTAAAATAATACGTATCGGCCTAAACTGAGAAAGATTTTTTATATATATGTATATATTAGGGATGTCGCGATACCGAGCATTTCCCCGAGTACTTGTACTCGGGGAAATGCTCCGATGCTTCACCCGATACCTGGGCAGTCAGGGTGATCGGTGCGACAGGGGAGTTGCAAGCACTAATCTGCCCCCTTTTCAGCTGCTTTAGTTAACCACTTGCTTACTGGGCACATATACCCCCCTCCTGCCCAGGTGAAATTTCAGCTTGCGCCACTGCGTCGCTTTAACTGACAATTGCGCGGTCGTGCGATGTGGCTCCCAAACAAAATTTGACGTACTTTTTTCCCCACAAATAGAGCTTTATTTTGATGGTATTTGATCACCCCTGCGGTTTTTATTTTTTGCGCTATAAACAAAAAAGTGCGACAATATTTTTTACTTGTTGCTATAATAAATATCCCAATTAAAAAAAAAAAAAAAAACATTTTTTTTCTCAGTTTAGGACGATACGTATTCTTCTACATATTTTTGGTAAAAAAAAAAAAATCGCAATAAGCGACTGGTTTGCACGAAAGTTATAGCGCCTACAAAATAGGGGACGGAATTTTTTTTTTTATTATTTATTTTTTTACTAGAAATCGCGGCGATCTTCGATTTTTATTGGGACTGCGCGACGTTATGGCGGACACATCGGACACTTTTGACACATTTTTGGCGCCATTCACATTTATACTGCGATCAGTGCTATAAATATGCACTAACTACTGTATAAATGTGACTGGCAGGGAAGGGGTTAACACTAGGGGGTGAGGAAGGGGTTAAATGTGTTCCCTGTATGTATGCGCCTATGTACAAGGGACACCGATCGGTCTCTCCTCCTCTCCAGAGACAGGACGCTGTCTCTGTGTGAGCCGGCAATGAGAGAGGATCTCATATGTTTACATATGAGATCATCTCTCATTGGCCGCGCAGATCGCATAGCAAACAGCCACTCTGTGAGTTTCCCCTCTGCGCGCTCTGGAGCGCGCGCGCAAAGCGTTAAGGGGCGGCCGTCAAAAGACCGCGGCTTGGAAATTCAGGTCCGCGCTGTAGCCGTCATTCGGCTATAGCGCGGGCCTCAAGTGGTTAAAGTTGTACAGTGCTTGGTGCTTGTAACTCCCCTCAAAGCCGCACCGATCACCGCTGACTGTCCCCGTGCTGTCCCCCTCTGTCCTCCGCCCTTTGTGCTGTCCCTCTCCGCGCTGTCCCCCTGTGCCCTGTGCTGTCCCCCTCTGTCCTCCGTGCTGTCCCCCTCCATGCTCCGCGCTGTCCCCCTCCTTGTTCTGCGCTGTCCCCCTCTTTGCTCTGCGATGTCCCCCTCCGTGCTCTGCGCTTCCCCATTCCTTGCTCCTTGTTGTGCCCCTCTGTACTCCGTGCTGTCCCCCTCCTTGCTCTGTGCTCCATCCTCCGTGCTCCGTGCTGTCCCCCTCTGTGCTGTCCCCCTCTGTCCTCCATGCTGTCCCCCTCTGTGCTGTCCCCCCTCTGTTCTCCGTGCTGTCCCCCTCCTTGCTCTGTGCTCCCTCCTCCGTGCTCCGTGCTGTCCCCCTCTGTGCTGTCCCCCTCCTTGCTCCGTGCTCTCCCCTCCGTGCTGTCCCCCTCTGTCCTCAGGGCTGTCCCCCTCCTAATCCCGGCTCCTACCTTTTCTGAATAAACAGAGTCAGTGATGACTGACTCTGTCCATTCACATAAGACCGCGTACACACGATCGGTCCAAATCGATGAGAATGATCGGTTCACCGCTGAAGTGGCCTGATGGTCTGATGTGTGGACACACCATCAGTCCAAAATCCGATCAGGTCAGAACGCGGTGACGTACAACACAACGACGTGCTGAAAAAATGAAGTTCAATGCTTCCAAGTATGTGTCAACATGATTCTGAGCATGCCCGGGTTTTTGGACTGATGCTTTTGCGTACTAACCATCAGTTTGGAGCGATGGTCAGGCGTCCATCAGTCCGATTTTGAAGCAAGTTTTAAAACTTTGGTCCGACGGACGACGGTCCGATGGGCCGTACACACGATAAGGCCAGTTTCATCGGTCAAAACCGATCGTGTGTACGCGGCCTTACTGAACATCGTAACCTGTGTTTACGATGCTTCAGCTTATGAATGAAGAGGAGCTTCTCTCTCCATTTATTTTAGCTGAGGCTGCAGAGAAAGGGACTGGGGATCTGTGTCCTTAGTCCCTTTCTCTGTCTTAAAGGGGAGATGTCAGATGTCTTAACAGACCCCTGATATACCACCAAAGACCCCCCAACAGGCCTGATAAAAAAAAGAAAAAACAATTGCAATAAATAATAAAAAAAATGAATTAAAAATAATAATAAAAATGTAAATAAAAAAAACACACTGACAATGACCACTCCACTCCCCCCCCCCCTAAAAAAAATAAGAAGAAAGCACTGTAAAAATAAAAATGGTAAAAAAAAAAATACTGCCACTGTCACATGACATTAAAAAAAGGATTGGTAATTGGTATCGGTGAGTACTTGAAAAAAAGTATTGGTACTTGTACTCAAAACAGTGGTATTGGGACAACTCTAATATATATTCTTGGGGGATATTTATTATAGCAAAAATATATATATATATTTTTTTCAAAATCTTCGCTTTTTTTTGTTTATAGCACAAAAAATAAAAATCGCAGAGATGATCAAATACCACCAAAAGAAATCTCTATTTGTGGGGAAAAAAGGACGTAAATATTGTTTGGGTGCCACGTCGCACGACCGCGGCAATTGTCAGTTAAAGCAACGCAGTGCCGAATCCAGTGGCGGTGCGTCTATAGAGGGCACTGGAGCGCCGCCCCCTCTGGCTATCGCACACACCACTGACAATATACATAGATTCATGCATTACATTGTAAGAATCTATGTATTGCCGCCGAATATTCAGATGACCAGCCCCCTGGTGAGGGCCAGCCATCTGAATAATGGCGGCTCTCATATGCTTTCCGATTGCAGCCCTCAGGCTGTAGTCGGCCTCCGGATGCTTATCCTCGGGACGCACGGTATGTGCGTTCCTTGGATAAGAGTGACAGGCGTCTCAGCCAATCAGGTTACCGGTAACCTGATTGGCTGAAGTGTCAACGAGGGCGGAAGAACACATCGAGGGACAGAAAAAGAAGCACGGCTGACCCCAGGTAAGTGCCGGGGGGGGGGGGCATTTTACGGGGCACAGTGGCTACAATGGCAGGGCACAGTGGCTCTAATGGCAGGGCACAGTGGTGACAATGGCAGGGCACAGTGGCTACAATGGCAGGGCACAGTGGTGACAATGGCAGGGTACAGTGGCTACAATGGCAGGGCACAGTGGTGACAATGGCAGGGCACAGTGGCTACAATGGCAGGGCACAGTGGTGACAATGGCAGGGCACAGTGGCTACAATGGCAGGGCACAGTGGTGACAATGGCAGGGCACAGTGGCTACAATGGCAGGGCACAGTGGTGACAATGGCAGGGTACAGTGGCTACAATGGCAGGGCACAGTGGTGACAATGGCAGGGCACAGTGGTGACAATGGCAGGGCACAGTGGTGACAATGGCAGGGCACAGTGGCTACAATGGCAGGGCACAGTGGCGACAATGGCAGGGCACAGTGGTGACAATGGCAGGGTACAGTGGTGACAATGGCAGGGTACAGTGGCTACAATGGCAGGGCACAGTGGTGACAATGGCAGGGCACAGTGGCTACAATGGCAGGGTACAGTGGCTACAATGGCAGGGCACAGTGGTGACAATGGCAGGGTACAGTGGCTACAATGGCAGGGCACAGTGGCTACAATGGCAGGGCACAGTGGCTACAATGGCAGGGCACAGTGGCTACAATGGCAGGGTACAGTGGCTACAATGGCAGGGCACAGTGGTGACAATGGCAGGGTACAGTGGCTACAATGGTAGGGCACAGTGGTGACAATGGCAGGGCATAGTGGTGACAATGGCAGGGCACAGTGGCTACAATGGCAGGGCACAGTGGCTACAATGGCAGGGCACAGTGGTGACAATGGCAGGGTACAGTGGCTACAATGGCAGGGTACAGTGGTGACAATGGCAGGGTACAGTGGCTACAATGGCAGGGCACAGTGGTGACAATGGCAGGGCACAGTGGTGACAATGGCAGGGCACAGTGGTGACAATGGCAGGGCACAGTGGCTACAATGGAAGGGAACAGTGGCTACAATGGCAGGGAACAGTGGCTACAATGGCAGGGAACAGTGGCTACAATGGCAGGGTACAGTGGCTACAATGGCAGGGTACAGTGGTGACAATGGCAGGGCACAGTGGCTACAATGGCAGGGCACAGTGGTGACAATGGCAGGGTACAGTGGCTACAATGGCAGGGTACAGTGGTGACAATGGCAGGGTACAGTGGCTACAATGGCAGGGCACAGTGGTGACAATGGCAGGGCACAGTGGTGACAATGGCAGGGCACAGTGGTGACAATGGCAGGGAACAGTGGCTACAATGGCAGGGAACAGTGGCTACAATGGCAGGGTACAGTGGTGACAATGGCAGGGTACAGTGGTGACAATGGCAGGGTACAGTGGTGACAATGGCAGGGTACAGTGGCTACAATGGCAGGGCACAGTGGTGACAATGGCAGGGCACAGTGGTGACAATGGCAGGGCACAGTGGTGACAATGGCAGGGAACAGTGGCTACAATGGCAGGGAACAGTGGCTACAATGGCAGGGAACAGTGGCTACAATGGCAGGGTACAGTGGTGACAATGGCAGGGTACAGTGGTGACAATGGCAGGGCACAGTGGCTACAATGGAAGGGCACAGTGGCTTCAATGGAAGGGCACAGTGGCTACAATGGAAGGGAACAGTGGCTTCAATGGCAGGGAACAGTGGCTACAATGGCAGGGAACAGTGGTGACAATGGCAGGGCACAGTGGCTACAATGGAAGGGCACAGTGGTGACAATGGCAGGGCACAGTGGTGACAATGGCAGGGCACAGTGGTGACAATGGCAGGGCACAGTGGCTACAATGGAAGGGAACAGTGGCTACAATGGCAGGGAACAGTGGCTACAATGGCAGGGAACAGTGGCTACAATGGCAGGGTACAGTGGCTACAATGGCAGGGTACAGTGGTGACAATGGCAGGGCACAGTGGCTACAATGGCAGGGCACAGTGGTGACAATGGCAGGGTACAGTGGCTACAATGGCAGGGTACAGTGGTGACAATGGCAGGGTACAGTGGCTACAATGGCAGGGCACAGTGGTGACAATGGCAGGGCACAGTGGTGACAATGGCAGGGCACAGTGGTGACAATGGCAGGGAACAGTGGCTACAATGGCAGGGAACAGTGGCTACAATGGCAGGGTACAGTGGTGACAATGGCAGGGTACAGTGGTGACAATGGCAGGGTACAGTGGTGACAATGGCAGGGTACAGTGGCTACAATGGCAGGGCACAGTGGTGACAATGGCAGGGCACAGTGGTGACAATGGCAGGGCACAGTGGTGACAATGGCAGGGAACAGTGGCTACAATGGCAGGGAACAGTGGCTACAATGGCAGGGAACAGTGGCTACAATGGCAGGGTACAGTGGTGACAATGGCAGGGTACAGTGGTGACAATGGCAGGGCACAGTGGCTACAATGGAAGGGCACAGTGGCTTCAATGGAAGGGCACAGTGGCTACAATGGAAGGGAACAGTGGCTTCAATGGCAGGGAACAGTGGCTACAATGGCAGGGAACAGTGGTGACAATGGCAGGGCACAGTGGCTACAATGGAAGGGAACAGTGGTGACAATGGAAGGGCACAGTGGCTGCAATTGTTGGGCACAGTGAGGCTGCAATTGTTTTTTTTTTTTTTCATTTTGTTTGCACCCCCCAAAAATTTTGATCACCAGCCGCCACTGGCCGAATCGCAAAAAGTGGCCCGTCATTGGTACAGCAAATCTGTGGCTCATGGGTGTTTTAGCCACAGTCCTCCAAGAGGACAAGTGTTTCCAATTTTTATCAGGAATGCAAAACGCATTAGCTTGGGGGGGGGGGGGGGGGGGGGGTGGGGGGGGGTGATGTATAAACGTCATTTCAGATGATTAGTAGATAAGCTGTACAACTAAATAAACAGTTAAGGCTGATGTCACATGGACAATTTACTGCTGGCGACACATCGTAAGGCTCTAGCCGTACCCTTTATACCCAAGCAGAGTTCCAAGGTCACCCAGCTCCCAAGATGAAAATGCCAAAGTGTGCCCCTCCCCCCCTCCTGAGTCGTGATGGATAGAGCTTACACTTCCATACATAGAATTGGTTGGGTGGTGCAGGATACAGAAATGTCAGCCACCGTTCTAGAGTTTCCATGTTTTGGTCCAAGGACAACAAAATAGGAGGGGGAAGGTGGTTGTGATGGGGGGGGGGGGGGGGGGGGGGCGGGGGGGGGGGGGGGGGGGGAAAGATGTAGTCATTATCCACATGTTGACACATTATTATTATTATTGTACGCAAAATTAGATTTTCCATTTCGAACTAAAGTACGGTAGTTTATATCTCATCAAAGTGCGTACAATTCCAGTCTCTGATGAGACCCTTTTTAGGCACTAAAATCATTTCAGGCGCTGAAATGATGTTTCTGATAAAAAGTATTTTAATGCAGAGCTACAAGAATAAAATGCAAATCTTTTCTTAACCACTCGCTTACTGGGCACATAAACCCCCTTCGTGCCCAGGCGAAATTTCAGCTTCCGGGACTGCGTCGCTTTAACTGACATTTGCGCGGTCGCGCGACGTGGCCTCCAAACAAAATTGGCGTCCTTTTTCCCACCACAGCTTTCTTTTGGTGGTATTTGATCGCCCGTTAGGTTTTTATTTTTTGCGCTATAAACAAAAAAAAGAGCGACAATTTAAAAAATATATATATGTTTTTTACTTGTTGCTGTAATAAATATCCCAATTTATTTTTTTTAAAAACTATTTTTTTTTTCTCAGTTAAGGCCGATACGGATTTTTCGACGTATTTTTGTAAAAAAAAAAAAATCGCAATAAGCGACTGGTTTGCGCAAAAGTTATAACGCCTACAAAATGGGGAACAGAATTATGATTTTTTTTAATATTTTTTTTTTTATTAGTAATGGCGGCGATTTTTATTGGGACTGCGATTTTGCGGCGGACATGTCGGACACTTTTGACACAAATTTGGGACCATTCACATT
>JAJQKJ010000675.1:0-60991 GCA_029574335.1 Rana kukunoris | reverse complement strand
ACCTCATCCATGTTGAAATCTCACTATTCTCGTACCACCTGCAATATGTTGGACATTCTGGTCAAGTATCTCTAATGCATCAAGTGCCTCCTTCAGGTAATGTGATAGTACCTACTCCAAATTTTGAGTCTTACCTATCCTTTGCTGAACGCTCTTTATTTTTGCTCTGATGGCATTGTCAATTGTATCTATGAACGTCAATGGCTTGAACAGCCCATTCAAACGAAGCTCCATGTGGAAAGAGATGGTGCGGCTTAAAAGTGATGTAGTCTGCATCCAGGAGACCCACTTTAAGTCCTCCAAACATCCCAAATGCTCGCATAGAGCTTATCCGCATATTTTTCAGGCAATGGCTCCTGTCAAAAAAAGAGGAGTGATGGTGGCCGTTAAACACTCTATCGCATTCAAACTGCACAACGTCGTCTGCGACCCTAATGGGAGATACATAATTCTCATATGTGAACTGAATCAATCTACATATACCCTAGTCAACTTATATGCGCCAAACAAAAGACAACCAAGATTTCTAACGGCCCTACTGAAAAGAGTGGAAAAAAATTAAGCAAGGATCCCTGCTCCTCTGTGGGGACTTTAATTGTGTCCCTGACAGGTCCATGGACTGCTCGCAACCTCTGTCGACAAAGAGGATAGAACTCCGATCACTTATAGCGGAACATGATCTGTACGACGCATGGCGTTGTGCTACCATTCTTCAGAAAGGGACTATACACATTACTCGTACCCCCATCGGGCATATTCTAGGATAGACCTGGTGCTCTCTGACCTGCCTCTCTTGCAAAGAACTATTTCAGTGAAAATTCACCTCGATAACCTGGTCAGACCATGCACCGGTGTCCATCTCTCTTCAGGACAAGAACACTGACCCTCCAGTCTATCTTTGGAGGAATAATGTTGACATTCTCTCTGACTCTACCCAAACTGCTAGACTAGGGGCACAGCTTCAGGAATTTTTTCAGTTTAATGATAATGCGGATACTAAGATTGCATCTTTATGGTGCTCACATAAGGCATTCAGTAGGGGTCTATTGATACAGACAGCAGCCAGGAAAAGAGGAGGAGGGCGGCACTGCTGCAGGGGTTGTTAGGGGAAATCCAAAAGTTAGAAACCCTACACAAACAAAATCCCTCCCCTACAACGGAATCTGACTTATTTGGCGTGCAGACAAAAGCTCCGTCTCATGCTGATTACGTCACATCAGAAATGTTTGAGAAAGATTAAAGCCATGTACTACGCCCATATAGCAATAAAGCAGGGAAGCTACTGGCCAAATATATCAAAAGACGTCAGCAGCAATCTAAATTGTCCTCCCTTAGAGATCCGCACTCTAACACGTTGGTCCATCACCCAACACATATAGCCAATGCTTTCATGAAATATTATAGAGACCTTTATAACCTTCACCTAGATACAGACACTCTCCACAACCCACTGACGCGTCCATCAACTCATTTCTCAACTCTGTAGCATTGCCCTCTCTGTCCCCCTCCCAACTGATGTCACTCAACGCCCCTATTCAACATGCTGAAGTTAGCGAAGTTATCAAAGCCCTCCCCAAAAATAAGTCACCAGGTGTAGACGGCTTCTCCTCAGAATATTATAAAGTATTTTCTCATATACTAACTCCGTATTTATGTACCCTATTCAACAGTGTCGCCTCCTCATCGACATTCCCAGAAGAAATGCTAGAAGCCACCATTGTCACTTTGCCAAAACCAGGTAAGAAGCCGGATTTACCACAAAATTTTAGGCCTATTTCGCTTCTAAACACGGATCTCAAGATCTATGCTAAGATCTTGGCAAATCGATTAGCATCCATCACTCCATTTTTTGTTAAAGCCGACCAGGTCGGCTTTGTGAAGGGGGAGGCAGGCCCCCGATGGCACTAGGCGATTATATTTAACTTGCTGTACTTATTAGAACGTCGAGGAACCCCGGCAGCATTTTTGGCGTTGGACAGCAGAAAAAGCCTTTGACAGGGTGCATTGGGGGTACCCTTAGGGCAACCCTGCAAAGGTTTGGACTTCAAGGCTCTATATTATCAGCCATCTCTGCATTATACACGTGTCCCTCGGCCAGGGTTTTTCTCGTCCAACGCCATTTCCGACAAATTCTATATCACCAACGGGACCCCGCCAAGGGTGTCCTCTATCCCCGATAATCTTCACACGCTAATGATGGAGCCCCTTGCTGTAGCTATCAGATCTGACACAGACATATCTGGATTAGTGTGGCTAATGAGGTCCACAAGATAGGCTTATTCGCGGATGACGTGATCTTGACTGTGACTAATCCGGCTTCTTCCCTGGACAAAGTGCAAAAGGTTTTATGTGAGTTTGGTGCAGTGTCATATTACAAGTTAAATGTCGCTAAGTCTTGTGTATTGCCTGTAAATATTCCTAAAAAACAGATAGCTCAACTTAAGGATAGGTTTAAATTTCAGTGGATGACCACAAGTATCGCATACTTGGGCGTTAAGCTGGTTTATTCCCTCCACTGCTACAATTTTTCGCATTAACTTTGACTCTCTTTTGGATGTTATCAAAGCAGACTTGGCACACATCTCCACTTTTGAACTATCCTGGCTGGGAAAAATAGCTGCCCTGAAAATGTTTCTATTGCCTAAGATTATCTATTACTTCCGCACCATCCCTGTACTTATCCCTGAATCTTTCTTTGCCAATGTTGATAAACTGTTTAGAAGATTTATCTGGCAGGGGAAAATGCCTAGGATTACATTTACAATTTTGCAGAGGCATAAGCATACGGGTGGTGCGGGCCTTCCTGTTCTCCGTAATTACTATAGAGCAGCCTTATTGGATCAAATGAAAGCCTGTTTGAGCCTGATTCACCTAAGCTGTGGTGCGGATGGAGAAATTAGTTATGCAAAACAGGGACCTCCTCCTTACTATTAGGCAAAATTAACCAACCTACCAATGAAGGACACCTAGTTGCCATCTGTCGAAGCTACGCTTTCGCATGGGGCGCCATCCAACCACACCTGGACTCTAATGCTAAAATTAGTCACCCAGTAACCCAAATCTCAGTTCTTGAACACCTTATCCCGGACCTTCGTACGGCCCTCTGGAGGGAGAAGGGTTTCTCTAACCGTCCAGGAGGTTCTTGAAGACCCAGAGGCTGCTCATTCATACCCCTTCACCCAAATTAAACACTTCCAACTAAACCCAAACTAGCTCAACGTATGTATTACCTGTAGAGGTGTGGAAATATCTCAGTACTTCCTATCATAAACCTAAGGGCCTTGCCTGGTTCTATGCCCTGTTACAAAGAGATAGTAGTTTCTCTAAAACTTCTAGTATGATTAACTGGGAAGGGGACTGGGGTACCTCCCACTCCCATTCTGAGTGGAAATCAGCCATACGTGCTATTTACACTTACTTCCACTGCACTAATCATTGGGACAACTTGATGAAAATCCTCCACAGATCCTATTTGACCCCAGTTAGATTATCACTGATATTTCCACCAGGGAACCCTCTATGCTGGAGGTTGTGTGGAGCTAAAGGTAACATTTACCACATATTATGGGGCTGCAAAGGCTTACGCAGTTTCTGGATTGCCGTATTTAAACTAATCTCATCGGGTACAGGGTTTTTCTTACATCCTTCTCCCCAGCTGGCCCTCCTTAACATTAACATCACGAATGTCCCATCTCAATTCCGTAGCATAGTTACGCATGTATTGATAGCTGCCCGCCCTAACTATCACTGCTAAATGGAAAAATACCCAGGCCCCCAACATTAGTGAAGTAATCCAAAGAGTGTCTAAGCAATATCTGTATGAGAAATATTTAGCGCATGCAGTCAAATGGAGCCAGTCATTTAAGGCTCAATGGATGCCTTGGATTTCAAAATTCCCTGAATGAGACATACATATTGTATAGTACTGTTCATATTGTATAGTATTGGTTCACTCTGTATAATTGACTTATGGTTCATGTGGCCTGTGGTACTGTGGTTCGTTTCTCCCCTCTTCCTTTCTTTCTTGTTCTTCCTTTCTCCTTCCTCTTTTCTGTTCGCTTCTCTTGTTTTTACGTTACACTCGCCTTTGTTCACATTTTCAATAGCTCTCGATTTTCTTTACTTACCTCTGCCTTTGGTGGGAGCTGCTGGTCCTCACTTCCCCTACAGAGTAGTGGATCGGTCTAACCATTTCAGGTTCACCTCTAGTGGAGCTAGACAAATACGAACTTATGTCCTACTCCCTACAATGTTATGTTATGATAACTATGTTTTCCTATATATACTAGTGCCTTACCTATGTATGGTGCCGTGGCTCCACATTGTGAAGTAGGAAGCGCGGGCCTGTTAGTTTCCTGAGCACTTTTAGACTAGTATTGTATCCTTCCTTCAGCATTTAATGAATAGTATATCCTGTTGTCTACTGGGAAATTGTTCGTAAGTTCAAACTGTATTGTTAATGTCACTTGTACTGTTACTCTTCTTAATAATCTTAATAAAAACAATTGAAAAGAAAAGTCTGGCCATTCTCTCCCCATTTCATCTTCCCAGCAGGAGGGATCTAATATCGCAGGGTCCCATTCTTCATCCGCAGGTAGACAGACTAAACCTAACTGCGTGGTATCTGAGGAACAGTTGCTGAGAACACAGGGCTTCTCGGAGAAAGTAATCAAAACCCTGATACAGTGCAGAAAACCGGTTACTAGAAAAATGTATGCCAAATTCTGAAAAAAAATTTGTTCCTGGTTAGAAGAGCGAAAAATTGATCAACCAGGGGTCCCAGCCATTCTAGATTTTCTGCAGGCAGGAGTAGATATGGGTCTATCCCCAAGTACCTTAAAAGTGCAGGTTGCGGCCCTTAGTGTCTTTCTTCAATGTTCCCTTCAGCAGAATGCTTTTATTAAGAATTTTTTTCAAAGCCTTGTCTAGATCCAGGCCGGTGAAGGTCTCACCCTGTCCTCCTTGGGATCTCTCCTTGGTACTTAAAGCATTGTCAGCTAGTCCATTTGAGCCTCTGGAGGAATCTATCTTAAAATGGATAACCCTTAAGACAGTTCTGTTGGTAGCAGTCACTTCCGCCAGGCGGGTAAGTGACCTTCAGGCCCTTTATATCAGAGAGCCCTTTTTGTTAATTTATGAGGATAGAGTTGTGTTGAAAACAGACCCCAGTTTTCTCCCCAAGGTGGCGTCCTCATTTCACAGGACACAGGACATTGTCCTTCCGACTTTTCTGTCTCCCTCGAGCTCAGAGGGGACATCTCTAGATGTCAAGAGATGTATTTTAATTTATTTAAAGGTAACCAAGGAACTCAGAAAGTCTGATTCTCTTTTTGTTAATTTTTCGGGGATTAGGAAGGGGCAAAAAGCATCTAAGTCTGCTATTGCCAGGTGGATCAGGTTAGCGATAGCTAAATCTTATGAGTTAGAGGGTAGGCAAGCCCCATTTGTCAAAGCACACTCTACTAGAGCGGTTGCGAGTTCTTGGGCGGAAAAGGCCGGAGCCTCTCCGGAAGAAATCTGTAAGGCGGCAACGTGGTCAAACTATACGACTTTCGCCAAGCACTATCGCCTGGACTTGATGTCTGAGAAGGATCAGTCATTTGGCCGAAGGGTCCTCCAGGCGGCTACCCCACCCTGACAAGTAAGTTTCTTGTTTATCATCTCAGGGCTGTCCTGGAAGACGAGGGGGGAAAACCGGAGTTAGTCTTACCGGTAACTCTCTTTCCAGGAGTCTTCCAGGACAGCCCGGTTTCCCACCCGGAGTTTATAGTTTGTAAACAGGAGTTGGATATGTGTACTGACGATGTGTTAGTATGTTATGTTTTTCAGAGCCTTCAGGAATTCTTGGATGAACTGAGGAGAAGGCCTGGAGGACCTCCTTTTATGATTTGGGGGAATGTGTTTCCTGTGCCGGAGGGAGGAGCCATATATCTCAGGGCTGTCCTGGAAGACTCCTGGAAAGAGAGTTACCGGTAAGACTAACTCCGGTTTTCTGTTTTCCTGACAGACTCCATGGCAGCCTACGTGTGGGAAATAACTAGCCAATCCACACGGGTGGGTATGATGAACAGAAATACACTTGATTTGACCTGTCAACCGACAAGTTTTACAAACAAAAGACCATAGAAGGTAACGGAGCAGGCTCACTACAGAGAGTGACAAAAGGTAATAATGGAGGCCCACGAGGCCGTCCTACAGAAGACATCTGGAACTAAAAGCTGGACTGTTGCCAATTAAACCGATATACGCCTAGTGGAATGTGCCCTTGCCGACTCAAGGAACCGGGTCCTCGCCTTTTATAAGCTTGTTGGACTGACTAGACAATCCCGGCCACAATCATTCAGCTCGAGGCTCAACTGCCAGCACGCAGGACGAACAACTAGACAGAGTGTCTGAGACGGAGGAAGTAGCTCGCAAGCATATCCCCAAGATTTCATCTAGGTCCAGAGGATGAATTCTAGTGGACTGGTAGGTCCAAAAGTTGAGGTAGGACGATTCCCTGCCTCTTATGGGACCTTGAGGCAATCATAGATTTGAGTCGATCAAAGGAAAAAAGGCGTATGTCTTCTGGAAACCAATCGATCTGTCAGGGTATCCATTCCAGAGGCCTAGCTGCACGATCCAGAGTGTAATACCTCTTAAGCTTAAAGTTGCCGGGAAAGACTAGAGAACAGGACAACTTCGGGAAGGACTTCCCCAGGGTAGAATTCGCTTGAATGACTGCACACGAAGGGACCACTCGTGACCAGCCGAATACGTGTCAGGAAGACCACTCGGGCGTTCTGGACTCCGGGATGTAAGCCGTTGACATGCAGGATAGGTTCTTCTGGACCCAAGACATAATGGACTAGACCTCCCTCCGTGTGCCCCAGATTCTTCATATAGGAGATCACTGTGGTGTTGATCACTCTTAATGATACTGACTTTCTCTTCCGGGAACTGGGCACACCAAGCTGCCTGAATCCCCAAGGTGTTCCAGTCCGGGTTGAGAAAACGTATACCTAGCTTGGCTAGGGCAAGATCCGATCTGCAGAGGGCTCCCCAACGGGAGAATAAAATTGACGGTTGCCCCTAGGCAAATGTAGCTGCAGGAAACATAAAAAGAAAAAAGGATGCAACGTCTGCAGGGACCACGTGACCATAGGTGTCTTGGAGACCATTGAGCCGAAAAGCTTTGGCACTGTAAGCCCCTCGGTCGTGAAGAGATTAGAGATAACTAAATTCTCTTCTGAGAAACCGGGATCTTCCCCACCGGGAGTGGGATGGTGCTTTCCACCATAGGAAAAAACAAAGCTGGGCTCCAGAGTACACTAGGTGCTGGATTGGTCCTAGGTGGCCTTTTACCCTGACCTATGAACCATCCAAAAGCTGGCCAAGGTGGAGACTACCTTCTCCCTGTGAACCAGCAGCTATCCTTTGTTCTGCGTCAACGACAGGAGGTCAAAGTAAAGACACAATGAACCCCTCTCGTTCTGATGAGGGCCATTATGGCCAGAGGAATTCTTGAGAAGACTTGGGTGAGGTGGTCGCCTCAACAGGAAGGGAGACGAACTGTAGATGTTCTTGTCCAACTTGAAATTGGAGGTATTTGAGAAACTCCTTTGTCACTGGAACGTGGAGAGAAGTATTTAAGTCGATTAAGAATAGCCGGTGGTCTGGCTATACAGGTAGTCGACGGAGTCTTCCTTTGACTCTTTCATATTTTATACACTGTTTAGGTAAGTCAGGACTGACACTGGTCGCAACAAACCTTCTCCTGATATAAGAGGGGAAGGGGGGAAATATACCCCCTGGGGACCTCAGTCCCTTCAGACATGTACCACTGCTCCCTGCAACTTCAGTACAACCATGAGTGGGGAGTATGCCAGAGACTCCACTTCTGCCTTGCAGGGGTATACTCTGAATATTTTGTTTGATGAATACGTTTTCTTGTCCACCATACTCCGTTCAGATCATGTCCTTAATTCCTGTAAGAAGCAAGAAGGAGAGAAAGTGTGTTCTTCCCCCGGATGCTTAAAGATCTCCATTGCTTAGCCGGGGAATGGAATGGTCTACCCACACAAGGGCCTCCTTAACCGTCTTGACTAGTACCAGAAAGACATCGAATCCTCTGAAAACCTCTCATCAACTTCCAACGCTCTGTCCGAAGAATCCAGAGAAGCAGCGTAGGGCTGGAAGTATCAAAATCCTTTAGGCTGCATTTAGCCATGTAGAAGGATAGACTGGCTCCGTGTGTGGTATGTATCCCATTATTTAAGGGGTTTCTCTACCACATGTTTCACCAGAGACTCAATACTTTATTGGATCTGTCTCATTTTCCCTCAACCGCCTGGGCATAACTTTGGTCATATAAAGACTTGCCTTCCGGGACTCATGTCCCATATCTCCAGCAGACTCTGCAATCAGAGTGGCTGTCATGGCAGTGAGTGTGGTGAATCAGAGGAGGAATGCTATGTCTCCTAGTCGCAGGAGGAATGCTACGTCTCCTAGTCGCAGGAGGAATGCTACGTCTCCTAGTCGCAGGAGGAATGCTACGTCTCCTAGTCGCAGGAGGAATGCTACGTCTCCTTCTGGTTGCAGGAGGAATACTACATCTCCTGGTTGCATGAGGAATGCTACGTCTCCTAGTCGCAGGAGGAATGCTACGTCTCCTTCTAGTCGCAGGAGGAACTTCTCCAGGTGCAGGAGGAATGCAACTTCTCCAGTTGCAGGAGGAATGCGACTTCTCCAGTTGCAGGAGGAATGCGACTTCTCCAGTTGCAGGAGGAGTGCGACTTCTCCAGTTGCAGGAGGAATGCGACTTCTCCAGTTGCAGGAGGAATGCGATGTCTCCAGTTGCAGGAGGAATGCGGCTTCTCCAGTTGCAGGAGGAATGCGACTTCTCCAGTTGCAGGAGGAATGCGGCTTCTCCAGTTGCAGGAGGAATGCGGCTTCTCCAGTTGCAGGAGGAATGCGGCTTCTCCAGTTGCAGGAGGAATGCGACTTCTCCAGTTGCAGGAGGAATGCGACTTCTCCAGTTGCAGGAGGAATGCGACTTCTCCAGTTGCAAAAGGAATGCGACTTCTCCAGTTGCAGGAGGAATGCGACTTCTCCAGTTGCAGGAGGAATGTGACTTCTCCAGTTGCAGGAGGAATGCGACTTCTCCAGTTGCAGAAGGAATGCGACTTCTCCAGTTGCAGGAGGAATGCGACTCCTCCACTGACTAGACGGCAAACTTCGTCTAGGACTGGACAATAAATAAATAAATAAATTGTGGTCTGGCAAGGTCTCGGACGCCTTGAACCAAAAACTTTGGTCATATAAAGACTTGCCTTCCGGGACTCATGTCCCATATCTCCAGCAGACTCTGCAATCAGAGTGGCTGTCATGGCAGTGAGTGTGGTGAATCAGAGGAGGAATGCTATGTCTCCTAGTCGCAGGAGGAATGCTACGTCTCCTAGTCGCAGGAGGAATGCTACGTCTCCTAGTCGCAGGAGGAATGCTACGTCTCCTTCTGGTTGCAGGAGGAATACTACATCTCCTGGTTGCATGAGGAATGCTACGTCTCCTAGTCGCAGGAGGAATGCTACGTCTCCTTCTAGTCGCAGGAGGAACTTCTCCAGGTGCAGGAGGAATGCAACTTCTCCAGTTGCAGGAGGAATGCGACTTCTCCAGTTGCAGGAGGAGTGTGACTTCTCCAGTTGCAGGAGGAATGCGACGTCTCCAGTTGCAGGAGGAATGCGATGTCTCCAGGTGCAGGAGGAATGCGACTTCTCCATGTGCAGGAGGAATGCGACTTCTCCAGTTGCAGGAGGAATGCGGCTTCTCCAGTTGCAGGAGGAATGCGGCTTCTCCAGTTGCAGGAGGAATGCTGCTTCTCCAGTTGCAGGAGGAATGCGGCTTCTCCAGTTGCAGGAGGAATGCGACTTCTCCAGTTGCAGGAGGAATGCGACTTCTCCAGTTGCAGGAGGAATGCGACTTCTCCAGTTGCAGGAGGAATGCGACTTCTCCAGTTGCAGGAGGAATGCGACTTCTCCAGTTGCAGGAGGAATGCGACTTCTCCAGTTGCAGAAGGAATGCGACTTCCCCAGTTGCAGAAGGAATGCGACTTCTCCAGTTGCAGGAGGAATGCGACTCCTCCACTGACTAGACGGCAAACTTCGTCTAGGACTGGACAATAAATAAATAAATAAATTGTGCTCTGGCAAGGTCTCGGACGCCTTGAACCACAAATTGCTGGTCCGATCCTTTGAAAGGGCTGAAAATAAAAAATTGGGGGGGGGACACCAAACGCAATCTCAAACCCTTGAGAATGCAACCTCGGCCCCCTCCCCTTGCTGCACGTACCAAGTGCACAAGGGCTGGCTGCATAAAGGCAGTGACCTGTCCATAACCTCTGGACAGGACGTCAGCAAAAAATACATACAGTCTGCGGATGACCCGTTAATGCTACCCAGACCAGGGAAGACAACCAGAAGAATTTTTTTTTTTTTTTAACATATAGGGCATCCTGGTGCAGACTCAGCTTGGGGGAAGCCACTGCTCACTGTCTGCGGAAATACCCACACTGACAGGAGGCAGGCCTTCGAATCCCTGGCCTGGTGACGTCACCGCCCCTTCCACCTCGCGCCTGCGCCGTGAAGACAGCCTGGCGGCGCCTGCGCGATCGCCGGACCATCTGCCACTGCGTGCACACGCGAGCCAGGCCTCACTATCACAGGGGCCCCGCACATGCGTAGAACGGCGGCAGTGCCTGCGACCCGGAAGCACCGTGGCACCCTGGAACGCAAAAGCATTCCATGCGCCGTGAGGGGACACAGAGGTACCGGAGAGTACCAGGAAATAAAGCGAAACAAACAAACAAATAAACACAGAGGCGACTGACGTGGAGGAAGTGAAAAAAGGTCCATCTTCAGGCATACCGTGGGAACCTCCATTCCATCGCTGGAAGTGTGGTTGTTCACCTTTTTTTTTTCAAGCTTTGTTTCCATGCATTGCCTGCACCCAGGCTTCTGAGAGGACACTGATTGCTTAGTGCACTCAGCTGGAGCGGATACTGCCAAAGAAATGCACAGGCCCACTTGTAGCTCAGCCCTGAGCTGTACCGCATAGATGATATGCCAAACATTCTGGAAATATTCCAAACGGACGCCAACAGGAACAAACGTGATGTATGTCCATGAGGAGGACAAAAAAAGAACACCAGTACTAAGGGTGAGCAAAGCTTTATGGGTATGGGGTCCTATAGCATTGGAGAGGAGGCGGGATTAACCCACACGTAGGCTGCCATGGAGTCTGTCAGGAAAAGTGCTCTTGTCAGGGGGGGGGGGTACATTTTTCCAGTGGTTAAAGTTATAAAAATATTCACTGTAATGTATTTTGAAACGCGTTCTTTAGGATCCTTTCACACGTGCGGACCGTTTTTTAGATCCGTTTTTTTTCATCAGTTGATCAGTTTTTTCGTCCGTTTTTTCATCCGTTTTTCATCCGTTTTTTCATCCGTTTTTTCATCCGTTTTTTTTTTTGTTAGAACTTTATTTTTATTACATATTTTGATGAAAAACGGATGTTAGCACATCGGATGTTAAACGGTTCGTCCGCTAACATCCGTTTTTCGTCCGTTCCATTTTTTTGACGGAAGAAAAACAGAGATAATTTAAGATGTAAAACTGTAGACTTTTAAAGTCGCTGTAAAGTCGTTCTAACGAATGAGTAAGAAGTAAAAAAAACTAACTGTTCAGAGCTTTTAAGTAAGTAGACAAACCTTAAAAGGATTATCTGTTTTACATGTAACCAGAGTGAGGAACAAAATAGTAGTCCGACAGTAACATAATTGTCTGGACAGCATACTGTGCTATCAAATAGCCACATACTGTTTAATCAAATGACCACATACTGTGCTATCTGTGCTATCAAAAGGCAATGATAGGCAAACATGATTGATTTATCATATTGCCAACAAACTAATTGCATTATGCTGCGAGGGAGAATATAGTAATGTAAAACCACGTGTTTCTCTGAAGAAAGAATTGCTTGTGCATATTAATTAATCTGTGCTAGAACATGTGCTATGGGCCTTTCTAGGCAGATAACATCTTTTTAACTTTTCACATCTTGTCATTTTTTTTTTCTTTTACTGACAACATGATTAGAAGAAAACAGCACAGTCTTTCTGCACATACTCTACCCTAGCCCACATTTGAATTGTTTTTAGTTTCCAAGGGCACTTTGGCACAACATAGGTTGGTGGTTGTCAATATAAACAGATGGTCAAAGAAGTGGGCAAATATTACTAGTGAACCAGTTCCATAAATGAAAATGTTTTTTTTTTTTTTTTTTTTTTTACTCGCTCTCTTTCATTTTAAATGCCATACATACTTCAACAGCCTTCATACAAGATGATACATTTAGCTAGTTGGAAAGAGGCTCATGCCAGGCTTCTGTGTTTTTATGACAAAATTAAAAGCCCACAGATGGAACATCTCAAATCTAATTCTTGCATGTTTTCTTTTTCAGCTAAACAGAAATCTGAATTAGTGCTTCATATTGCAGCTACCACATATACTTTATAAATACGCATAAAGGCACCTGGCTGGATCTTGTAATTCACACACACAAAAAAAAAACACTTTAATATGACAAATATTTCCATTTTATGTGTGTGTGTATTATATATGTTACAGTGATTCTAGCTTAATTCCCATAGCCTAGATATAAATGTAATGGATATTTTTTTTTTCTATTCACAATCTGCATCCTCTGACAGGTCATGTCTAATTGGTTAACCCATATTTGCACATTGAATTACACTGGATGATAAATTATATACATTTTGGTATTTCATAGAAAGATATCCCTTCTTGTGTGTACAATGTCAACAAGTCGCAGTGTAATTAAGCAAAATTTACTAAATTGTCAAAAGAACATCCCCTACAATGTAAGCCCCACCTACCCAACGGGAATGCCATATTTATGTTAACAGCTGGCTAAGCAAGTGATAAAATGAGCGATAAATGTTTTTAATCTATTGTATTAAAAAAGGCTGTAAATGGTTGAATACATACACTGAGATTAGGGTCACACGTGTCCAGTGCAAATTGTGTGTCTGTTTTCACTGCAAATAAAAAAAGCATTTGTCCAGCGGTCAGGGCCGCCATCAGGGGGGTACAGGCATTACACCTGTAAGGGGTCCGGAGGTCCCCAGGGGCCCGGCAGCACCCCCCGGTTCTCCAGGGGGCCCATGCCTAAAGCTGTGTAAGGGGCCCCATAATTCCTGATGGTGGCCCTGCCAGCGGTTCACGTGCGTTTTTGATGTAGTTCTGATGCGAATTTGCAAGGACCTGATTTTTGTCACAGCTGAAATATTAGTGCTGACCAAAACATAGTAGACAAAGGTGCCAGCTCCCGTAGTAGGAGAGTAATCCCTGCTGAAATGCTGAACTGAATCCTGAATTGAATATTGAACTAAATACTAAATTGAATTCTGAACTGAATACTGAACTAAATACTGAACAACCGTATTTATCGGCGTATACACCGCGCGCCGGCGTATAAAGCGCACACCAAGCTTAGAAGGGAAGTTTAAGGAAAAAACGTACATTTTGGATGTCTTGCCCGGTGTCCATCGGCAGGCCTTGTCCGGCGTCCGTCTGTGGCCTTGCGCGTGGTCCGTCCAGCCTTGTCGGTGTCCGTCTGCTGTCTTGCCTGGCGCCCATTGGCAGCTTTGTCCGGCATCCGTCTGCGGCCTCCGCGGGGTCCGTCCAGCCTTGTCGGTGTTCAACTGCTGTCTTGCCTGGCGTCCATCGGTGGCCTTGTTCGGCGTCCGTCTGCCGGGGTTTGCATCGCTGAGTCTGGTGCTTCTGTCGGGCTGTGCAGAGCCGGATTTCCGGTGTGTTTGCCCAGTACTCAGCTTGGCTCTGTCTTTGTCGGCGGCGCTCTGAGACAGAGACACAGCGAGGATCAGCGTATAACGCACACCCACGATTTTCCCCTGATTTTAAGGGGAAAAAAGTGCGCGTTATACGCTGATAAATACGGTAAATACTTAACTAAATACTGAACTGAATTCTGAACTAAATCCTTAAAGCGGATCTCCGCCGAAAAATCGATTTTTTTAATGAGGGGCTCTTTAAATTAGTAAGCGCAGTGTTTTAATAAACTCACTGTTTTCGTTCTCCCCCGCCGCTCCACTCGTTAGCAGTCCCAAATAATTAGTTATATTCAGCACTGTCTCCCGTTGCCATCTTGGGTTTGGGCAGGAAGAGGAAGCCAGCATCTAATTTCCTGTTTACGGTGGATGCTGTCCCAGCATCCACCGCTACATCTCGCGCACGCGCACTGCCAAAGGTGTCCGGCGGCGGAGCGTCTCTGTTGTCATCGCAACGGCAGGCGAATGAATGAAACGCCCCGTTGTTTACTAGCGCATCACTTTCTGTAAACGAAGTCTTGCGAGATCTCGGCTGATATAGGAAATTAGGACATCAGAGAAAAGCCCCCAAAATGCACAGCGACAGACCGGAACAATAAAATAACCCGTGGAAAACCCGAGACAGGCTAAACCGGAAGCATCGGCGTTTATAAGGTACTGTAACGCCGATTTTAATTACAATAGCCGATTCGCGATTAGTGAGCAGCGGGATTTATATTACAGTCAGGTCAATTTAAGGGTGGAGCTCCGCTTTAACTGAATATTGAGAAAAGGAACTAGATTTGGGACTTTTTGATGAAACGTGCAGCCAGGGAAATAACATTGCATAATACTATAGTACTGTCTGGTGATAGGGACATCAATGGTGTCATATAGTAAATGCATAAACATCATAGCCAATCATAGTAAGGTAATAAAAGACATTTATTCCATAACATGATACATAATAATAAAGAACAGAATAGCATAATAACACAGTGATAGCCTGCTGGCCTAGAGCCACAATAGTAACATAAAAAAACACATCTGACTAGTTGCAGTGTATTTTCATTGTAAATTGTAGATTGGAATATTCCAGTGAACCATGGTAATGGTAACTTAGATGAAAGAATGGCAGGGAAAAGCATCTATTTAGCTTGACGTGTTTCGTAGCTGTAGCGCTACTCTTTAGGAGCAGATGCACAGGATTTGTCTATAGATATTAAAAATAGGTATAGTGATGAATGGTCATGTAACAACAAGGTTAGACTGTAGAAAATATATATATATATATATATATATATATATATATAAAAAGATATTACTCATACTTGCAAGTCATATCAGAGTCTGAACATGGACCTGGAGACTGGTAGTGGGCCGAGAAGTCAGTTAGCACTAGACATGTGCACAACAAAAATTTTCGTATTTTTTTGTTCCGTTTTGTCTCGTTCCGTAGATTCGTAAAGATTCGTAATTTCGTAAGATTCACGTTTTCCTATTCGGACCCGTTCGTATTTTGTAAGACGCAAGTTTTCCTATTCGGATCCGTTCGTATTTTCGTAACAGTTTTATTTTCGTTTATACTGAATGATTCGTAATTCTGTCTACTTTATGTTCGTTGTTTCGAAATTCGTAATTTTGTTAGATAATCATTTTCGTTTAATGTATTCGTAATTTTGTACTTTCGTAAATACATAGCAACACGCGGCTAATCCATATTAAGATATGCTTTCTCTTAAGCCCCGTACACACGGTCGGACTTTTTGCCAACAAGGTGACTCAGCACAAAAGAGATAAGTTGATTGGCTAAGATATTTAGTAAGATACATCACTTACTAACTACACTGCCCATTCGAAAGAACGTTACAACTTACAAGTACACAAATTTACGAACAGACAAAGAAACAGATTTACAAAACACACAAATGAAAATACGAACATACGAATGAAAATACTAACAGACAAAGGATTTAAAATGCGGAATGCAAATCGTTCGTTATAGATGTAATTTTCGTTCTTTTGCTTTTTCGGTGTTTCGTATTTTAGTAAGATTGTCCATTCGTACTTTCGTATTTTCGTTTGTTCGTTATTTTGCTTATTCGTAATTCCGTAATTTTCGTATTTTGGGTCTTTCAGCTATTCGGATGTTCGAATTGATACGAATGTACGAATACTAACAAATTCGTATGAAAATCCATTTGTTACGAACGGGAACGCACATATCTAGTTAGCACCGGAACCTGAGGCGGCAAACCCCAAACCAAGAGTGGAAATAGCGCTAGGGGAGAGCATTCCAGTGGGAGTAACCCAATGAATTGTGGAGAGGGTGTAAATCACAAGAAAAAATCCCATCTGAAAAATTTTGTAAGTAAGAATGTAGAAAAAGTTTTGAACTGAACTGAATATTGAACAAAATACTGAACTGAATACTGAACTAAATACTAAACTGAATCCTAAACTAAATTCTGAACTAAATACTGAACTGAATATTAACCACTTAAGGACTGCCTCCTGCACATTTACATCAGCAGAATGGCACGGCTGGGCACATGCACGTACAGGTACGTGCTGTGCTAGAACCAAGCCGCGGCACGCTCCCGTGACCCGGTCCGAAGCTCCGGGACCGGGACCGCGGTATTCGCAGACCCGATCGCTGCTGGAGTGCGGCGATCGGTCCCCGGAGCTGAAGAACAGGGAGAGTTGTGTGTAAACATGGCTGCCCTGTTCTTCACTGTGGCGGCAGCATCGATCGCGTCATCCCTTTTATAGGGGGGACACAACCCATGACGTCACACCTACAAGCACACCCCTCTACAGTTGTAAACACACATTAGGGAACACATAACCCCTTCAGCGCCCCCTGTGGTTAACTCCCAAACTGCAACTGTCATTTCCACAGTAAACAATGCAATTTAAATGCATTTTTAGCTGTGAAAATGACAATTATCCCAAAAATAATGTGTCAAAATTATCCAAAGTGTCCGCCATAATGTTGCAGTCACGAAAAAAATAGCTAATCCCCGCCATTAGTAGTAAAAAAAAAAAAAAAAAAAAAAAATGTAATATAACTATCCCCTTTTTTGTAAACACACTGGGCCAGATTCAGATACAAATATGTATCTATCCGGCGGCGTAGCGTATGCTCTTTATGCTACGCCTCCGCAAATTTTATGGGCAAGTGCCTTATTCAAAAAGCACTTTGCCATTAGTTGCGTGGGGGCGTGATTCATGTAAATGAATCATGACCCCACGCAATTTACGTATTTTCTGAACGGCGCATGCGCCGTCCATGGACGTATCCCAGTGCGCATGCGTCAAATCACGTCGCTAGTAGTCAATGTAAATGACGTGTACGTAACTTACGTACAGCCCAATTCCCGAACGATTTACGCAAACGACCTAAACGATGTACAATTCTACGCTGTCCCGACGTCCATACTTAAAGCAGCAGTTCTGCGGGAAAAACTTTTTTTTTTTCTTCTGACATTCGGGCGCTGTTTGTATATCTAATCTTACACTCACCTGTCCCGTTCTTGCAGCCACATTTGTCCCCACTTGAATCAAAATGATGTTTTATAAAACCCAGCGATGGACGTTTCCATCTTTAGTGTGGGCACTGCTTAAGCCCACCTGTCTATACATCCGGGATGCGGTGAATGCTGTCCCAGCATTCACCGCTCTATCCCGCGCATGGCAGGTGTCGACGGCGAGCCGCGCCGTCAACACTTCAGTTGCCATCGCAACGGCCGGCGTCATAATGACCCGCCCTGTTGTGAAGACACAACCCATATGTTTCCTCACAACGATCGCGTGATCTCGTGGGATTTGAGCAGAACGCGTCTCCTGGGGACATCAGGACTGAGTCCCAGGAGACATAGTGCCGTCGGGGGAAAATCTATATACACGCCCATTCCCTCGCGGTGGAATCTGATTGACAGGGCAGATAGCAAAGAAGAAAAGGGGTAAGGCTAAACCAAAAAAAAAAAAAAAACAACGTATTTGTTATGTTGAATGCAACGCTGTGTTATTGCCATGAAGTCATATATTAGGGTGAACCTCCGCTTTAACATTGGCTATGCCTCCTATAGCAGGGGTAACTTTACACCGGGAAAAGCCTTACGCAAATGACGTAAACTATGACGCCCGGCCGCAAGTATGTTTGGGAATCGCCGTAACTCCCTAATTTACATATTCGACGTGTAAAACGACAGAAGTGCCACCTAGCGGCCAGCGTAAATATGCAACTAATATACAACGGTGTAAGTGACTTACGCCGCTCGTATATAAGCAGAATTCCGGCGTATCTTGTTTTCTGAATACAAAAAAAAAATACGTCGGCTATTCTTAGTATTTACGCGGCGTATCTATTGATACGATGACGTAAATACTTTCGGAATCTGGCCCTATAAATTTTGTGCAAACCAACCGATAAACTCTTATTGTGATTTGTTTTTCCAAAAATAGGTAGAAGAATACGTATCGGCCTAAACTGAGGAATTTTTTTTTTATATATTTTTGGGGGATATTTATTATAGCAAAAAGTAAAAAATATTAAATTTTTTTCAAAATTGTTGCTCTATTTTTGTTTATAGCGCAAAAAATAAAAACCGCAGAGGTGATCAAATACCACCAAAAGAAAGCTCTATTTGTGGGGAAAAAAGGACACCAATTTTGTTTGGAAGGCACGACGCACGACCGCACAATTGTCAGTTAAAGCGACGCAGTGCCGAATCGCAAAAAGGGGCAAGGTCCTTTAGCTGCATTTTGGTCCGGGTCTTAAGTGGTTAAACAAAATACTGAACTGAATTCTGAACTGAATCATAAAATGAATTCTGAACTGAATCATAAAATGAATTCTGAACTGAATGTTGAACTGAATCCTGAACTGAGGCTGGGTTCACACCTATGCGAATTGGTTGTGGTTTCAACCGCATCCAAAACGCAGAACATTTCTAAAGACATTGTTTCCAATGAGGCTGGTTCACATACAGTGCGGAAAATACGTATTTGAACACCCTGCTATTTTGCAAGTTCTCCCACTTGGAAATCATGGAGGGGTCTGAAATTGTCATCGTAGGTGCATGTCCACTGTGAGAGACATAATCAAAAAAAAAAAATTCCAAAAATCACAATGTATGATTTTTTTTTTTTTTTTTTCCACAAAAAGATTTTATTTGGCGAAAAGTAACACATAATATATCTTACACTTACAAAATTACAATAGCAGCGGATAATTGTAAGCATCAGAAGTTAAACAACAGAGAAAATAACAATCGGATAAAAAATCCAGAAAATTATTTTTATGCAAGCATACATGTATCAAAACTGCATAAATTTTCCGACTGGTTGAAAGAACAATATCTATGCTCGAACAAGTTTATTTGTGTAGGGAGATATGGGGAGAGGAGAGGAAGGGAGGGGAGGAAGAAAAAAAAAAAAAAAGCCCTGAGTATTAAATCTTATCTTTAGGTATACTTTATAATAGATTTGTACTGTTGAGAATCTTTGAATGTTGTCCAATTGTGCCAGGTAGCATAGAATTGGGTAATCCTTTCTTGGGAGATACTGATGAGTTCTTCAACTCTTTCCATGCAGTTTATTCTCCTAAACCATTCTACTTCCTTTGGGACATTTGGAGACTGCCAGTGAGAGGGTATGCAGTGCCGTGCTGCGTTAACCATGAACATAGGGAGCGACTTCAAGTATTGATTTTTGGGCAGACGATTAAAATGTAATAGATACTGTTCCGGGGTGAAACTTAGGTTTGATGAGGTAACTGTTTGGACTGTTTCGTGCACCAATATCCAGAAAGACTGGATTAGGGGGCAGGACCACCAGATGTGTAACATAGAGCCCTCTTCCCGTTTACATCTCCAACATCTGTCAGAGGCCTGTGATGAGATTTTATGAAGAGTCGTGGGGGTCCTATACCATCTGGTAATGATCTTGAATCCGCTTTCTTGAGTGGCTACATTTAGCGAACCTTTGTGTGCGTAAAGATATATCGTTTCCCAGTCTTCCTCAGTCAGATCTATGTTTAGATCTCTTTCCCAGGCTTTACAGGAAGGACTGGAGAAATCAGTAATGTCCTCGAAGAGCGAATTGTAAATCGTCGAGATAATATGTCTGCGAGGGGATGTTTTTGTACAAAGAGTTTCTAGCGAAGTGAGGGGTCTTGTCCAGTGATGTACATTGTCTTTATTGGATAGAAAATGGTTAATTTGAATATAATTCCAGTGAGAGAGGAGGGATGGTTTAATGTCTTTTAGTATGTCCTCTCTAGAGAGAAATTTGCCTTTATTAAAGAATTGTTTTGAGAGTATGTCTTTAAACGGCCATTGATGTGTCGGGAACGATTTGTCCATACCTGGAGGAAAATCAGGATTATGTTGCAGTGGGGTAAGGGGACTAAGCCAAGGAGAGGGATTTTTGAGTTTAAAAGTGTTACGGAAGCATTCGAGTGTGGGTCCAATAAGGGGATGCGTTTTGATAAAATTGGAGTGAAATTTAGGGTTGATCCAAGGTAGATTTTTTAACTCATGGGGGTACTGCGCTTTTTCAAGGGAAACCCAGTCTTTCACTGTTTGGTGTAAGTTCCAGTCCACGATTCTCGTCAATAGAGCAGCTTGGTGGTACTTCCTAAGGTCAGGTAAGGCAATACCTCCCCTGTTCTTGGGTAAGGTTAGTCTTGAGAATTTAATTCTCGGGGGTTTACCCCTCCAAATAAATGAGGAGCAAGCCTTTCTGAATATGGCAAAGAATGATAGGGGAATCTTTATTGGGATTGTCTGCATAATATAGAGAAACCTTGGCAAGATGGTCATTTTAATTAGATCAGCCCGCCCAAACCAGGATATAGTTAAGGCGTTCCATCTTTTCAAGTCTTCCAGTGTTTCTCTCAGGACGGGTTCGAAATTGAGATGATAGAGATCTTTTAAGCTTGAGGAGACTTCAATACCTAGATAGGTGATACTGTGGTTGGCCCATTTAAATGAAAAGTTTTTCTTGCAGAGCTCTACCATATCGTTGGGCAGGGAAATGTTGAGGGCGTTGGATTTGGAATGGTTAATCTTTAAGTTGGATAGTAAGTGAAAGTGATCTAAGTCATTAAGAAGATTAGGTATGGAGATCAGTGGATTCGAGAGGAAAAGGAGCATGTCGTCAGCGAATGCTGCTATTTTTATAAGTTTTGCCATGAATCTCTACTCCTTTGATGTCGTTATTTGATCTAATTTTATTAAGGAGGGGTTCAAGTGTTAGAACAAATAAAAGTGGGGATAAGGGGCATCCCTGTCTTGTTCCGTTGCGAAGGTTAAAGGCGTTCGATAGGTGGCCGTTGACCCTGACTCTTGCTGTTGGATTAGAATATAAGACTTTGATATATGCTCTCATTTGAGGCAAAAAGCCAATGTGTTTTAGTACTGCATCTATGTAGTCCCAGGCCACTCTATCGAACGCCTTTTCGGCATCCAGGGATAAGAAGAATCCCTGCTTATGATTAGAGGTTAGCCAATGATTTATGTTCAGAGCTTTTATTGTGTTGTCTCGCCCTTCTCTTCCTGGGATACAAAACCCACTTGATCTAGGGAGACCAATGAGGTTAACAAGGGGAGGATCCTATTTGCCAAAAATGTTAGCGTATATTTTTACGTCAACGTTTATTAAGGAAATAGGCCTATAATTGGTTACTTGGGTCACGTCTTTACCTTCTTTGGGTATTACTGTGATATGTGCTTCTAACAGCTGTTTAGGGGGATGTTGTTCTGAGTGTAGAGATTGGAAAGTTTTTAGAAACCTCGGCTTTAGTAAATCTGCAAAGGTCTTATAATATTGAAGGGGTAGACCGTCTGGGCCTGGGGCCTTTCCTATCTTCATTTCTTTGAGGGCTCTATCAAATTCTAAACCAGAAATGGGGTTTTCTAGTTCTTTTGCAATACTTCTAGATATTTGGGGTGGGCCATATTGTTCTAAGAAGTCCTGTATGAGATTCGCTCTTTCATTTGAATTCTGCGGGCATTTAGGGTTGGAGGGGATGTTGTAGAGGTCTTGATAATAAAGCTCGAATTGCTTCGCGATCTCATCATTAGAAGAATGCAGCTCACCTTGTTTGTCTCCTATCTGATGGATGGTTTGGGCGGTTCTCTTGTTTTGAACTGCCTTCGCAAGCAGCCTGCCACATTTATTTCCTTGCTCGTAATAAATCTTGTGTCTTAATATATATTGACGTTTAATTTTTATGTTTAGTTCGTCAGATAGGAGTGTTCTAGTGCGCGTTAGTTCCTCGTATGCTGAGATCGCCAGCGTTCGCTTGTGAGTACGTTCTAATTGGTGGATGCGTTCTAGCAGAGTTCTTGTTCTGGATTGCTGTTCCTTTTTAATTCTAGACAGTTTTTTAATAAACTCTCCCCTTATCACACATTTGTGCGTCTCCCATTGTGTGGACAGTGAAGTTTCGTCATTCTCGTTCTGCAGGAAATAATCATTTAAGACTTCTTTAAACTCTATGATGTCAGAGGGGTTTTTCAGTATCGTGGTATTAAGCCTCCAAGTCTTAGTTATGTTGTTTTTTTCTGGGAAGTTCAGAGTCATGGTTACTGGATGATGGTCCGAGATAGTCATAGACTCAATTTTTGAGTCTATCAGAAGTGGAAGGTCGGGTTGCGAAAGAAGGAGATAGTCAATCCTGGAGTACTTTTGGTGGATATTTGAAAAGTAAGTATAATCTTTCGTCTGGGGGTTCAAGATTCTCCAAGTATCATGTAGCCTAAGGTCTTGGAGTTGGATCTTGATTTGTTTCAGGGCCCTAAACGGTAGGCTAGATGAACCATTGGAGGTATCTATAAGGGGATTTAAGGGGGTGTTAAAGTCCCCTCCAAATATCAGGGTTCCTGAGGTAAAAGTTGTCAAAAGATCTTTGATTTTACGAAAGAAGGCGACCTGTCTCACATTTGGGGCATAAATATTGGCGATGGTAATGGGGTCCCGTTTGAGCTTCCCTTTCAGGAAAATGTATCGACCTTCGTGGTCTATCAAGGTGTCATCAATGTGGAGTGGGGTCCGACTGGACACCAGAACCGAAACACCTTTCGTCTTGCCATTCGGGTTGGTAGCATGGAATGAAGTCGGATATCTATTGTCTCTTAGTTTTGGAATTTTATCTGATTTAAAGTGGGTTTCTTGTATGAGAACGATGTTCGCTTTTCGCTTGGAGAATTCGTTGATGAGTTTAGTTCTCTTTTCGGGGATATTGAGTCCTTTTGCGTTAATAGAGAGAATTTTTAATGATAGAACAGAATGTACCTGGGCTGGGGGCATTCTGTCCACTCGAGTAGATCTTACTTGGTTATAAGAGAGAGAAACAACAACGAAAAAAAATATATAAAAAAATAAAAAAAAATAAAAAAAAAAGGGGGGGGGAGGGTGAGGGGAAGGGTGTAGAAGGGTAGAATGCAGGGGATAGAACCGGGGATAGATATAGACTCACTAACCTATCCTAATTAATCAGTATCCGGTATGGTCAAAGGGTGATGAATTGATCACCCCTTGTGTGGGTGCGGGGTCCGTATAGAACCCGATGGAGCTAAAGGTGAAAAAACAAGTCTTACACATTTGGTTTTGCTTTATCTGTCTCTTCCTATCTGTAACTCTTGTCTAGAATGATTGAGTGAATTGGCACAAGAAAAGCTGCAAGTAATAAATGAATGCTATTGGCCGTGAATTAGGTGTCTGGAGCTCATCTGTGTATATTGCATCAGTAATTATTCTCGCTCTCAACTTCCATCCTTATTCAAAACAATAAGAATATGTCCTGATTGAAACTCAGGCTTAAAATTTTGAGGAATCCATGCTTCTCACTATTATATAATTAGTATGGCAACTTGTACAAAAAGAAGAAGGAAAAAAAAAAAAAAGGGGAAAACCCCCCCAGAAAAAGTAACAAATTAAACTCATCAGTGAGAGAACGAACTTCCGCCACTAGATGGCAGTGTTACATCATAAACCGTAAACCAGCCTAAAAATAAGCTTACAATGACATTTATCCTGTGAACAGAGGGTAAATACCTTCTCTTAGGCCCCATACACACGATCGGACATATCCGATGAAAACGGTCCGCGGACCATTTCCATCGGATATGTCCGATCGGGAGTTTGATCCGATGGCGTGTACACACCATCGGATCAAATTCCCCGCCGCCGGACGGAGGCGCGGTGACGTGGCGGTGACGCGGCGGTGACGTTGACGCCGCCGCGTCACCGCCACGTCACCGCACCAGGAAGTAAAACACTTCCGCGCATGCGCCGAATCCATTCGGCAGCGGCGCGGCGGCGGTGGGGGCCGACATGTCTGCTGGTAAGTGTACTAACCAGCAGACATGTCGGGCGGACAGATTCCCACCGGATAGATTTCAAAGCTTGCTTTGAAATCTGTCGGGTGGAGAAATCTGTCCGCTAGCCCATACACACGAGCGGAGATGTCTGCTGAAACGGTCCATCGGACCGTTTTCAGCGGACATATTCCCTCGTGTGTACGCGGCCTTAGACTAACAATGCAGCTTCAGGCTCTACATATGAAAGTTGCGACTCATCTAGGTGCAAAAACATTTACCGCTTCAGATACCCCTGGGACAATATCACACGGTATCACAAAATTGAACCTTAGCGCACAGTGTGACATTAACCCCCAGGGAGCACCGAAGCAGGGAATCAAAGTGGATTATGACACATGTATGTGGCGCCACCAAAATAAGAATATAAAGTGGGGGCCTTGTTTAGTCAAAGGGTGAGTTGAGTGCTAGTAGTCAGGGTCACCGAGTTTGCATTGTAATTTCTCAATAAAATGTGAAAACCAATGTCACAAATATGTAAATATATTAAGCTAATGGTGACCTTCCATATCCTGACCCCAAAAAAAAAAAAGAACGGCGGCTGTATGGGACACACATTACTATGACAAGCTTTAAATCACAGGATGAAATGGCAAGCACAAATAAAACAAAAAATATATAGAGATACCCAGGTAGTCGTTCGTTCCTTTTCCGGACTAAAAAGGGCAGGAGAGAAAAGGGAAAAAAAACAACCAATAAATATAGAAATAAAAAAGAAAGGGCATTTCCGGGATCTAGTCCTTAATGGCTAGGGCTAGTAGTAGCCACACCTCACCCAACAGTTAGCCATTTTGCTCCAGTCATTGTGGCTAAAGTTATCAATGCCTAGCATCCATATTGACAAGCGTTTAAATAGTTACACTCCGTCCTCCACCATGCCATGAAGAGGTGATCGTCAGAAAACATTATAGCCTATCAGAAAAATAGCACGGCTATATGAGCATTATAGTCTTCTCAATTAGAGCGGCTAGTGATGACACATCTATGTAGTAGGGTCTACTCACATGACTCGATGGACGGGATAGAGTTCTCGCTGGTCATGAATTTACATCCTTCCTTTCTTCTAGTGGTCCTCCTCCATTATGTATAGATGAAAAGTGTGTTTCCTATGAAAAAGACAATAGAAACCCAAAAGTAAGCTGCCTGAATATGTAGAATGGAGGCGGAGGAGGACTGCATCACTAGATGAGGTGTCAGGTCATGGTACAGGTGTGTAGTTGTCTTGACTGGTAGACTGGGTGTGTGGCGAAAGACAGTTTCAAGGGGTAAAAAAAATAAAAAAACAAACAAAAAAAAAACGTGAGACTGATTCCGGATATACATGAGTCAGGTATCCATATGGTCTTGATGATCCATGCGATCTTTGCGTCTGGGCGGCGAGTTACCAAGATCGTCCTGGGCATCATTTCTCCTGCTTCGTTGAGGGGTTGGTGATCTACGTCGACGGTCTCTGTTTCGTTGTGCTTTTGGCGTATTGCTGCCTGCAACTGCTACCCAGGCGTCATTTGTCATAAAGGTGTCGTACCATTCCGGAACCGCGATGATTGGGATATTCAACATTTCACAGAATGGTTTGATGTCATCAGGTGTACGCAAGAGTGCGGTGTGGCCTCTCCATGTTGCAGATAGACAGAAGGGGAATTTCCATCTGTATGGAATCCCCCTGGTGCGTAGCTGGTCCGTCAGTGGACGCAGGGCCCTGCGTTGTCTCAGCGTTATATTTGACAAGTCTTGGAATAGTTTTATTTCAATTCCATTATGGATGATTCTGTTTTTTTCTCTTGCCTTTTTGAGAATAGCTTCTTTCAAAGGAAAGTTCACTAGGCAGCATATTATGTCTCTCGGCGGTTCATTATCTCTTCCCCTGGGTCTGAGCGCTCTGTGGATCCTCTCATATTCAATGGGGGATTCTAGGGGTCTGTCGAGCACATCGTTAAATATTGCTGTAGCTGTCTGTTCCACAGGGTTCTGGTCTGTCATCTCGGGGACCCAACTAATTCTTATATTATGGCGACGCCCCCTATTATCTAAATCTTCCAAATGGCGGGTAATGTCAATCAGGTGTGTCAGATGCATATCTGAGTGCTTTTGAATTTGTTTTATTGCTTCTGCATGTTGCATTGTGGCCTGCTCAACAGCCCCTGTCCTTGCTGCTATGCCCTGGATGTCCGCCCTGATCTCTGTAATGGCAGCAGAGAACGAAGCTTTAATATCATTTGCCATGACCTGCAGGCTGGTCTGCAGGTCGGTGAGGCTGAGGGCTTGTAAGGACTGCATGGGAGGAGGATGGGAGCTCTGGGACCCGCTGGCGGCGAGCGCGCCGCTCGCCGAGAGGCCTGGTCCTCCGTGCGGGCCGGGTGGTTTAGGCGAGGCCGCGGCTTTCGGGCCTTCCCCTGGTTGAGTCCGGAACATCGCCAGAATAGTGGCTGCGGGCGGATGGTTAGGCTCCATCTGATGCGGCAGTGAAGGGGAGTCTGTCTCACCTCTTTTTGTGTGTGCTGGAGCTCGGTAACGCGGCTGATGGCTGATGATTGCAGCTCCCTGTGCCAGAGAACTCGGCTTAGGCCGCGTACACACGACAGGGAACCTCGACGGGCAGAACACATCGTTCCGCCCGTCGAGGTTCCCTGCCGGCCGTCGAAATCGGCGACCTGCCCGTCGGGAATGGCAACCAGCCATTCTTCCAGGCGGGCCGTCGAGCAAATAGAGAGCGTGCTCTCTATTTCTGCTCGACGGGCTTCCCAACAGGAAGCTCGCCGAGAGCGTACACACGGCCGAGGTCCTCGCTGGAATGCAGCTTCCAGCGAGGTTCTCGCTGGTTTCCAGCGAGAACCTCGGTCGTGTGTACACCGCCTTAGGCTTCCATCACGTTCCGGAGCCAGGCCACGCCCCGATTTTTTTAACTATTTATTTGTATGATACAGCTACAAAGAAGTATTTGAACACCTGAGAAAATCAATGTTAATATTTGGTACAGTAGCCTTTGTTTGCAATTACAGAGGTCGAACGTTTCTTGTCGTTTTTCACCAGGTTTGCACACACTGGATGTCAGGGCATTAGAGCTGCCCGTTCGCGGCCGTTTACCGCGGGCGCGCGCATGCGCGGCTCGGGCGCGCGCGTGCATGTATTAGGTGCGCGCGTGCGCGGTATAGGCGCGCGGCGCAGGCGCGCGCACGGGCGCGCACGGACACGCTCTCCATCCGGCCAATCAGTGGCTTAGGCGGGCTATTTAAGCCAGCCTCTTCCTCCTGTCTGGTTGCTGGCTTGTCACAGCTTCTAAGTGAATCTGATACCTACGACCTTTTGATCCTGATCCTTTGACCTTTGGCTATTGTTACCGGACTGCTGCTGTCTCCTGCTCTTGACCTTTGGCTTGAACTATCGGACTTCCTGATCTCTCCAACCCTCCTGACCCGGCCTGTTTCCCGGATTAATCTTCTGCTTGTTCCCAGCTCCAGCTATCTGGACTTCCGGACTATCTCCGTGTGCTTCCTCAGCTGACCCCAGTGACCTGCTTCCGGATCAGTCTCTGCTCCACGGATCCAGTCTTCATCTACCTGTCGGTACCGGTGCCTCCCGGTGCGTCCGTCCCCCTGTACCCACTCCAGGGGGCGGATCGCACTTGGTCGCAAAGGGAGCCGCCCTCAGCATCTTGGCCTTGGTGAGTTTATCTTTAACTACCGTGATAGTACAAGCCAGACAGATGTCCGAGGCCGACAGGGCGCGCTCTCCCTTCGAGACTCTTTGCCTACAAGTCTCAGCACTAACCGACGCAGTACAGAAGTTGCAGGACGGATACGTACAAATGGATGGTCGCCTCCAACAAATGGCTGTCACGCCTGGACCCACGGCCTCTCCCGCGGCTCCAGCTATGGGAGCATCCACCTCCCAGTCTTCTCCAGGACCAGCAGTGGTTGTTTCTCACCCAGAACCTCGCGTCCCAACACCTGAGCGATTCTCTGGCGACCGCAAGAAATTCCGGGCGTTCAAAAATGCCTGCTCACTGTACCTGACCCTGCAACCTAGAACTTTCTGTTCGGAAGCCGTGAAAGTAGGCTTTGTGATTTCTTTACTCACGGACGAGCCACAGGCTTGGGCACACAGCCTACTGGAACAGAAGAGCCCAATACTGGACACTTTAGACACCTTCTTTAAAAACATGTCTGAACTATATGATGACCCCCTCCGTTCAGCTACGGCCGAAGCTACTCTCCACCAGCTGAATCAAGGAAGGAGACCAGTGGAGGACTTTATTGCGGAATTCCGAAAGTGGTCTGCTGACACAGGGTGGAATGAGGCCGCCCTAAAATATCAATTCCGCCAAGGTCTCTCAGAGTCCCTCAAGGACGAACTAGCTAGAATTGATCCACCTGCTACTTTGGAAGCTTTGATTCAATCAGCTACCCAACTTGACAGACGCCTACGTGAGCGACGTTCAGATTGCTGTCAAGCCACTCGTCCCAGCTGGACCCCACCAAGGTTCCCTCAAGCTCCTCCGCCTCTCCCGGTTCCGCCCGCTTTCTCGCTTCAGGATCCTGAGCCCATGCAACTCGGGATGGTCCGGGCTCCCCTCACACCTGAAGAGAGGCAGCGTAGACGCCAGTCAAATCTGTGTCTGTATTGCGGTGGAGCAGGTCACTTCCTCCGCACTTGTCCTATTAGACCCAGTAAGTCTAGACCATCATCCACCTTCAATTACCACATTACCAACTTACCTCAGACTTATGTTATCCTCTTTCTCTCCCTACAGCTCCCGGAGGGGGCGACCCGGCTACCGGCCATCGTTGACTCTGGGGCCTGCAGCTGCTTCATGGACTCCGCCCTGGCCCAGAAGCTGCAGATCCCTTGTCGTCCTAAGGACCTCCCCTTACAGATCCATCTGGCAGACGGCTCACTTCCCCGCTCAGGACTTGTTACCCACGAAACCCTACCTATTCCTGCCGTCTCGGATACCGGACACCAAGAGTACCTGTGCCTAGACCTTATCCCGTCTCCTTTGGCCCCCATCATCTTGGGGCTTCCATGGCTACAAGTGCACCAACCCAGTATAGACTGGTGCGAAAAGGAGATCAAATTCCCCTCAGTCTATTGTGCCCAACACTGCCTCATACCTACTAAACCCGCTTGTGCTACCTTGATGACAGCGTCAGAAGACCTCCAACACGTTCCCGCGGTTTACTCAGAATATAGAGACGTGTTTGACAAACAGCAGGCAGACCGCCTTCCTCCGCACCGGTCATACGACTGCCCTATTGACCTGTTGCCTGGTTCTAAGATCCCTTTCGGGAGAATTTTTCCTTTATCAGAGACTGAATTAGTAGCCCTTAAGGCTTACATCGACGAAAACTTAGAAAAGAAATTCATTCGTCCTTCCTCTTCCCCAGCCGGGGCAGGAATCTTCTTCGTCGAGAAAAAAGATGGCTCCCTCAGGCCTTGCATTGATTATCGGGAGTTGAATAAAATAACCATCAAGAACCGGTATCCGTTACCCTTGATCCCGGAACTGTTCCAGCGATTCCGTTCAGCCCGGGTCTTCTCCAAACTCGACCTCCGGGGTGCCTACAACCTTATCCGAATCCGGCCCGGAGACGAGTGGAAGACAGCTTTCAGGTCAAGGTTTGGCCACTTTGAATACCTGGTGATGCCTTTCGGGCTCTGTAATGCCCCTGCCACTTTCCAGCACCTGGTAAATGACATCTTCCGCCAATTCCTGGATGACTTCCTGGTCGTCTATCTAGATGACATCCTCATCTTCTCAGTATCCCTTGAAGTGCACCGGGTCCATGTTAAACAAGTCCTGGCCATCCTCAGGCAACATAAATTATATCTTAAATCTGAGAAATGCGAATTTGAAAAGACCACCATTCAGTTCTTGGGCTTTATCATCTCGACCAATGGGATATCCATGGATCCGCAGAAAGTCAAGGCAGTCCAAGACTGGCCAGCTCCGACCGACAAAAAGGGGGTACAGCGGTTTATTGGCTTTGCCAACTTTTACCGAAGATTCATTGCCGGCTTTTCATCCACTGTGTCCCCTATTACCAAACTAACCCAGCAGGGATGTCGTTTCCACTGGTCCCAGGAAGCACAGGAGGCATTCACAAAGCTCAAGACCTTGTTTTCTTCCGCGCCTGTTCTAAAACACCCAGACCCAACCTTGCCCTTTATCTTGGAGGTGGACGCCTCGGAAATCGCCATCGGAGCAATCCTATCGCAGAGACAGGGACCTAAATCTCTGCTACATCCTGTAGCTTATGCTTCACGGAAACTAAGCTCTCCGGAAAGAAACTATGACGTCGGTGACCGGGAATTACTGGCCATTAAGTTTGCCTTGGAGGAATGGAGGTATCTCCTGGAAGGTGCCCTTCACCCCATTCTGATTTTTACGGACCATAAAAACCTGGAATACTTGCGATCCGCCAAACGTCTGAGACCAAGACAAGCTCGCTGGGCCTTGTTCTTCACCCGTTTTCAGTTCCACATCACTTTCAGACTGGGGTCTAAGAATGGGAAAGCAGACGCCCTTTCCAGAATGTTCACCGAAACACCCGATCCGCTGGAGCCTAGTACCATCCTAACCCCCAAGAACTTTTTATTAATTTCTCCAATTGACCTACTGACCTCTCTTAAAAGGGCCTCCGACCAATGCACCGACGAACTGGCACTCTCTCTGGAGAAACAAGACGGTCTACTGTGGTCACGGGGCAAAGTCTTTGTACCTACAGAAACAAGGCAATTGGTGTTAAGCACATTCCACGATCACAAGCTGGCAGGCCACTTCGGAGCACGGAAGACCGCGGAGTTGATCGGACGCTCTTTCTGGTGGCCGAAATGGAAATTAGACTGTAAGACCTACGTGTCTTCTTGTACCCGCTGCCAGCGTTGTAAGGGTCCGAACACCAAGTCCTGGGGCCTACTCAAACCCCTTCCTGTTCCGGAACGCCCCTGGACAGATGTTTCAATGGATTTCATTGTAGATCTGCCTCCTTCCGAAGGCTTTACTACGATTCTAGTCCTATGATTGGTACACCCTCCGCGACTGAGACAGCCAAAATTTTTTTTAAGGAAATCATAAGACTCCATGGGGCACCCAAGAGCATCGTGTCAGACAGGGGTGTGCAATTTACTTCTAAGTTCTGGAGGGAGCTCTGCAAGTCGCTTGAAATTAAGATCTGCCTCTCGTCTGCCTACCACCCGCAGTCCAATGGCCAGACAGAGAGGACCAACCAAACAATGAAGCAATACCTCCGTTGTTTCTGTTCATCATCTCAAGACGACTGGGCATCTTTGCTACCAGCGGCAGAGTTTGCCTACAACAATTCGGTTCACTCATCTACTAACCAGACCCCGTTTTGGGCCAACCTCGGATACCATCCTTCCTTCCTTCCGGACTCCATTCCTGAAATATCGGTCCCAGCTGTCCAGGAACGTATAGTTGCCATGCAACAAAACTTCCAGAAACTCCAGGAGACCATGCACCAAGCCCAAAAGAGTTACAAGAAGTTTTTCGACAGGGGGAGGAAGGACTGCCCGAACTTCGAAGCTGGCGAAAAGGTCTGGTTATCGGCCACAAACCTCAAACTACCAATCCCTTCCCGGAAACTTGGCCCTAGGTTCATCGGCCCATTTAAAATCAAGCGGAAGATCAACCCTGTGGCTTTCGAACTAGAATTACCGGACTCCTACAGGATCCATCCTGTCTTTCACGCATCCCTGCTCAAGCCTTTCATACCAGACACCTTCCCTGGAAGAGAAGAACTCCCACCGCCTCCGGTGGTGATCGAAGGTGAAAAGGAGTTCGAGGTGGAATCCATTCTGAATTGTCGAAAGAGGGGGAGGCAACTTCAGTACTTAATCAAGTGGAAAGGTTATCCTCCTGAGGACAATTCCTGGGAGCCTTCCAGAAATTTACATGCCCCTCGGCTGATCCGAACTTTCCATCGGGACCACCCGGAGTTGATGAACAGTTTGGGCGTCCAGAGCCCGCCCCTTGGGGGGGGGCACTGTCAGGGCATTAGAGCTGCCCGTTCGCGGCCGTTTACCGCGGGGCGCGCGCATGCGCGGCTCGGGCGCGCGCGTGCATGTATTAGGCGCGCGCGCGTGCGCGGTATAGGCGCGCGGCGCGGGGCGCGCGCGCACGGACACGCTCTCCATCCGGCCAATCAGTGGCTTAGGCGGGCTATTTAAGCCAGCCTCTTCCTCCTGTCTGGTTGCTGGCTTGTCACAGCTTCTAAGTGAATCTGATACCTACGACCTTTTGATCCTGATCCTTTGACCTTTGGCTATTGTTACCGGACTGCTGCTGTCTCCTGCTCTTGACCTTTGGCTTGAACTATCGGACTTCCTGATCTCTCCAACCCTCCTGACCACGGCCTGTTTCCCGGATTAATCTTCTGCTTGTTCCCAGCTCCAGCTATCTGGACTTCCGGACTATCTCCGTGTGCTTCCTCAGCTGACCCCAGTGACCTGCTTCCGGATCAGTCTCTGCTCCACGGATCCAGTCTTCATCTACCTGTCGGTACCGGTGCCTCCCGGTGCGTCCGTCCCCCTGTACCCACTCCAGGGGGCAGATCGCGCTAGGTCGCAAAGGGAGCCGCCCTCAGCATCTTGGCCTTGGTGAGTTTATCTTTAACTACCGTGATACTGGAGGAGGGATTTTGGCCCACTCCTCCACACAGATCTTCTCTAGATCAGTCAGGTTTCTGGGCTGTCGCTGAGAAACACGGAGTTTGAGCTCCCTCCAAAGATTCCCTATTGGGTTTAGGTCTGGAGACTGGCTAGGCCACGCCAGAACCTTGATATGCTTCTTACAGAGCCACTCCTTGGTTATCCTGGCTGTGTGCTTCGGGTCATTGTCATGTTGGAAGACCCAGCCTCGACCCATCTTCAAAGCTCTAACTGAGGGAAGGAGGTTGTTGCCCAAAATCTCGCAATACATGGCCCCGGTCATCCTCTCCTTAATACAGTGCAGTCGCCCTGTCCCATGTGCAGAAAAAACACCCCCAAAGCATGATGCTACCACCCCCATGCTTCACAGTAGGGATGGTGTTCTTGGGATGGTACTCATCATTCTTCTTCCTCCAAACACGGTTAGTGGAATTATGACCAAAAAGTTCTATTTTGGTCTCATCTGACCACATGACTTTCTCCCATGACTCCTCTGGATCATCCAAATGGTCATTGGCAAACTTAAGACGGGCCTTGACATGTGCTGGTTTAAGCAGGGGAACCTTCCGTGCCATGCATGATTTCAAACCATGACGTCTTAGTGTATTACCAACAATAACCTTGGAAACGGTGGTCCTAGCTCTTTTCAGGTCATTGACCAGCTCCTCCCGTGTAGTCCTGGGCTGATTTCTCACCTTTCTTAGGATCATTGAGACCCCACGAGGTGAGATTTTGCATGGAGCCCCAGTCCGAGGGAGATTGACAGTCATGTTTAGCTTCTTCCATTTTCTAATGATTGCTCCAACAGTGGACCTTTTTTCACCAAGCTGCTTGGCAATTTCCCCGTAGCCCTTTCCAGCCTTGTGGAGGTGTACAATTTTGTCTCTAGTGTCTTTGGACAGCTCTTTGGTCTTGGCCATGTTAGTAGTTGGATTCTTACTGATTGTATGGGGTGGACAGGTGTCTTTATGCAGCTAATGACCTCAAACAGGTGCATCTAATTTAGGATAATAAATGGAGTGGAGGTGGACATTTTAAAGGCAGACTAACAGGTCTTTGAGGGTCAGAATTCTAGCTGATAGACAGGTGTTCAAATACTTCTTTGCAGCTGTATCATACAAATAAATAGTTACAAATTCATAAATTGTGATTTCTGGATTTTTTTTTTTTGATTATGTCTCTCACAGTGGACATGCACCTACGATGACAATTTCAGACCCCTCCATGATTTCCAAGTGGGAGAACTTGCAAAATAGCAGGGTGTTCAAATACTTATTTTCCGCACTGTATGTGCGATGCATTTGCACTGCACATTGCCGGAAATCCGTATGCGTTGTGGAGGCCTTGCGGTGCGGCTCAGGTGCGAATTCAGTCCCATTATCTTCTATGGGTACGCAGCTGATTCGCAGATGTGTTCAGTTCTCTTCAGGAATTTCTCTCATTCAGCTCAATACATTTCTCCCCCACTCTCCTCTCACTCAGAACTTCCCCCAGGTCTCCAAATTCGCAGCAAAAATGGAGCTAATCTGCTGAACACTTCCCTTATCTTTGCAGAGACATTACAGAGCTGAAATTCACACCGCACAAGTGTGAACCCAGCCTGAATCCTAAAATGAATGATAAACTGAATGATGAACTGAATCCTGAACTGAATCCTGAACTGAATACTGAACTGAATACTGAACTGAATACTTAGGCCCGGATTCACAAAAGAGTTACGTCGGCGTATCTCCAGATACGCCGCCGTAATTTTAAATGTGCGCCGTCGCATCTTTGCGCCGATTCACAAAGCAAGATATGCCGAAAAACATAACTTAAGTCGTAAGTCATCACTTGCCTATGCTGGCGTATCGTGGGCGCATAGTTACGCTGGTAGCATTCGGTGTTCCCATAAAAAATATGCAAATGAGCAAGATACGCCGATTTACGAACGTACATGCGCCCGGCCGCTTGATTTTCGCGATTTGCGTAAGGCTTATGTCCGGCGTAAAGTTACCCCTGCTATATGAGGCTCAGCTAATGCTAAGGTATGGGCCAGGGAACGACGCTGTCAAATTTTACATCGTTTAAGCCGTTTACGTAGTACGTGAATAGGGCTGGGCGTAGGTTACGTTCACGTGTCGTAGGCATTGCACGCCGACGTCACTTAGGCATTCTATCCGACGTGATTCGGAGCATGCGCACTGGGATACGTCCACGGACGGCCCATCATTTGCATGGGGTCACGGTTCATTTTCATAAAACACGCCCACTGCCTTGCTACTTTGAATTACGCGGGCTTACGCCGGACCATTTACGCTATGCCGTATCAGCACTTGCCTCTCTAAGTTGCGGCGGCGTAGCGTAAAGAAGATACGCTACGCCCGCACAAAGATACGCCCGGGTACGTGAATAAGGGTAACTCACCCCCAGGGTGATCTATGTATATTGCAAGGATTATAACAAACTTTGTTGCAGATTCCTACCTTTTGCTATTCTGAAGAAATGTCTGTGTGTTTGTCTGTGCCTCTGGTCTAATGGGAGTGGTTTCAAAATTATTAGTCAGCTGTTGCAGCTGCAGAGACCTAATGAGGAAAGCTGCTGGGTCTGCATTCCTTTAGACGTACTCCTATTGAAAGTATCTCTTAAAAAAAAATGTTTTTTTGTTGCAGGGGATGCCTGAAATCTGACTTGTATCTAAGTCAGACATCTGGGAAAAGTGGTGAGCCAATCACAAAAGTAGGAAATTATGTTTCTGAGGAGTGGTCAGTACACAATCTCTGTACAAAACAACTCTAGGTAGCCATATTGCAATGCATTCTCCGAAAACTACAGTGGCTACAGATTGAAAAGGAAAGGTCATTTTTAATAATATTGAATTACAATATGATTAGTGTCGCAATTATATGTGCTATATTATTTTTTTCCCCACGAAAGTGGAGTTACCCTTTAACTAAATCCTAAATACAAATGAACACATGTGCAATTCAGAAACATTCTGAAGAACTCAAAGAGTCTGGAAAATGCACAGGACGGAAAATAATAGAATATCATATAATAGAGTAAAACAGAACTAAATAGAATAGTAAATAATAGAAAAGAATAGAATAGAATAAAAAAAAAATATTGAATAAAATAAAGAACATAACCATCTTCTGAATAGAATATAGTATAGAAAAATGATATTCTTTTTTTATTCTATTTGTTTCTATTCTATTTTGTTCTGTTTCTACTCTATTATATTATATTCTGTTCTTTTATTTTCTGTTTTATTGATTTATTTTCTACATTTTTTTCTATTCTATTCCTTTTTTTCTATTCTATTTTATTCTCTTTGGAAATCATTCTAATTCGAAAACTATTCTAATTTGAAAACTTTTCTAATTTGGAACGTATTTAAATGCAAATTCCGTCCAAATTTTTTTTTCTCGTTATTTTTGGATTCGTTAAAATTCGGTTCTGTTGTAATACATCTGAATTTCCAAAAAACTTAAATTTGTCCGAATTTCAATTTGCAACTAAACAACAATGTGCAGTTTTTCTGTTTATTGACGCATTGATACACTGCAGAAGTATAAGCTTCCTTTGTTTAACCACAAGAACCTTAATGGATAGACAGAAAGAAAATCATTGGGGGCTTGTGGCATGGATTTGCGCTAGTTCAACTGCGGTGTATTTTGTAGCTTGTGCTGAAGGAAAATGCTGTGTACACTGTTTAGGAAGGGTTATGTCACGTACACATGGTCAGAATTTCCGACAACAAATATTCGATGTGTCGAAAAAATTTGACCGTCTGTATGCTTCCTGGGACATTTGCTGTCGGAATTTCCAACAACAAATGTTTGAGAGCTGGTTCTCAATTTTTCCAAAAATAACTTCTTGACGGAAATTCCAATCATCTGTAGCCAATTCCGATGCACAGAAATCCTAGGCATGCTTGGAATCAATTTGACGCATGCTCGGAATCATTGAACTTAATTTTTCTCGGCTTGTCATAGTGTTGTACGTGACCGCGTTCTTGTTGTTTGGAAATTCCGAGAACATTTGTGTGACCGTGTGTATGCAAGACAAGTTTGAGTGAACAATCCGTGATGTCGGAATGTCCGATTGTGTGTACGCTGCATAAGTCTGCAAAGGTTTCTGGTGTCCAGGAGGATAAGGCGTGTACCCTTCCTACCTGGGGCAGAGATAGTCGATGGATGTCTGTTGCAAAGGGAGAGATGCGGCCATTTGCTGTGCTTGTTTTGCACTTGCTACATGCTCTACATATTCAATCTGAAAAGAGGAAAAAGGCAGAATTAGAAAGAGATTTACTAAAGGAGCAGCTTGCAGTGGCATCCAAGTGTTTGGGATAAACTGCTAGCAAGGCAAAAGATTTGCAAAGTAGGGTAATTAAAGTTAAACTTGCAGAGGATTCGAAGTGTGTTCAAACCCCTGTAAGCAGAGCTGAAGATTTGAATGAGCGGAGTGCAGCCCTTATAAAAAAAGTCTAATGATGCACTAACAAAGGACAAATACCCTAAGTCTGTAAGCAGGACGTGTGCCACTGTTACTTCCCTTAAAGCGTTAAGCTGGAAATTCGATCAGCTCAAATAAAGATGGCCGAGTTTATTAAGATGAAAGGAAGGCAAGGCCTATGGTCTCTGAGGCGGCGTACACACGACCGAGGTTCTCGCTGGAAACCAGCGAGAACCTCGCTGGAAGCTGCATTCCAGCGAGGACCTCGGCCGTGTGTACGCTTTTGGCTCGCCCCGCCCGTCGGGAATCCCGTCGAGCGAAAAGAGAGCACGCTCTCTTTTTGCTCGACGGCCCGCCTGGATGAATGGCTGGTTGCCATTCTCGACGGGCGGGTCGCCGATTTCGACGGCCGGCAGAGAACCTCGACGGGCGGAACGATGTGTTCTGCCCGTCGAGGTTCTCTGCCGTGTGTACACGGCCTCAGAGACATATATGGAGTGATTTACTTAAGGTGGGGGTCCTCAGAGAGGAAATAGATGGGATTCCTACTCCAGCATATTGTACATGCTTATATTTTACTAGAAAGGATAATTGGCTTGTGCATGTTGTAGGCATAGTTTTCGTAAGTGTAGCACTGTCCCCGTAGGGCTTGCTGAGTGTTGACTTCTTTCTGATTATCTGCAGCTGGTTGCAAATAGTTTCCACTTGGTTGCTCAGGGTCCCCACTTTGTTGCTAGGGGTTTCTGCTGGTCCCACCTTTCCCCCACTTGCTCATTGCCCAATAACCAGTCCAGGGTATTTATGTTTTTATATTTTATTTAGAACTTGGATGGGAGAAGGGATTAGTGGGATACTCCAACTGGAACTATTCACAATGGATAAGGGCAATTCTCACTTGACCTCACTGGATTACTTGCGGAAGCAGTTATACAGTTTTAACCATACAGCCACATATACGGAGAAATTAAGGGCCAGATTCACAGAGCCATTACGCCGGCGTTACACGAGATGTGCGGCGTAAGTCTAAATTTGCGCATGCGTTTCGATGCGCCGCATCCCCAAAACGAGATACGCAAGAAATCTACTTTTTTTGGACCGGCGCTAGACACACCATTGATTTGCTATTCAAATATGCAAATGAGGGAGTTACGGGGATCCACAAAAGAACGTTGGTGAAGCGCAGGCTACGCGCTGTGCGCAACATGTCTAAAATTAGACCACATAAAAGGTGGAATAAAATTAGACAATCCGTCTACATGTCAGCTAAAGCAACACTGTTAGTGAGGAGCTAAGCAGTCACACTTGCTGGACAACAAACTTTATGCCAACATGCCAGGGGCATCCTTGCTCATGGCTATACTAATGACTTTAGATGAGCAAAGAAGGAGGAGGGCACGGAGGAGGGCACGGGAGAGGATATACCGCACACGCATAGACCTCTTTGGCATGAGTGATTCTGAGGTGTATCGCATCTTCAGATTCACCCCTGCTGCCATCATGGAATTAACTATAACCCTGCAGGATGACATCACCAGCCCAACACACCGCTCACATGCAGTGCAGCCACTGGTCAAGGTCCTGGCAACACTCCATTTCCTTGCCAGTGGCTCTTTTAAAAGAACAAGTGGAGTGGTGGCTGGGATGTCACAATCCTCCATGAGCAGATGTGTGCACCAGGTTATCCCTGCAATCCTCAGACGCATGGCCAACCAAATCATCAAACCAACCACTGAGGACCTGCGGCTGAAGGCAATGACAGATTTCTACAGAATTGACAGATTCCCACGCACCGTGGGGGCCATTGATTGCACACATGTGGCACTCCAGCCCCCCCATGAGACAGAGCACATATACCGCAATCGGAAGCATTGGCATCAAAGTACAGGTGATAGTCGATGCCCAAGGCCTCATATGGCACGTCCATGCCAAACACCCCGGATCCAGCCATGACAGCTACATATACAACCAGAGCCCCATCCCAATGGAATTCGAACAGAACGTGTATGGGGACAACTGGCTGGTTGGTGAGTGACATGGGTGGCAGGCATGACTGTCCCCCCCCATGATGCACACATCACAAGGGGCACATGCATGACTAACATCCTCCTGTCTTTTCCCTTACAGATGACTCTGCATATGCACTGGGACCCCATCTCATGACTCCTATCCGGAACCCCCAAACCCCAGGAGAGGAAAGATACAATGAAGCCCACGCCCAAACACGTGCAGTGGTGGAGCGCACCTTTGGCCTCCTGAAGTCACGTTTCCGATGCCTGGATAAGTCTGGGGGGACCCTGTTGTATTCCCCAAACTTTGTGTGCCAGATCATCGGTGCATGTTGCATGCTGCACAACTTCGCAGTAAGAAAGGGCCTGCCGATTGACATACGCGATGACCTGACCCCTGAACCAGACAATCCCCCCCTAACCGAGGCTACCCCGTCTTCTGAGGGAAGAGCAGCCAGGAGACAGCTCACATTAGGCATCTTTGCACGTTAAACACACACATTAATCATGGCACAGTGAGAATGCATGCATGCACACTACTGTGGTCCCTAGCACAGACACATCACATCCTCATCAAATTGGATTAGCACAAGCCCACCATGCTTGACTTGTGAGCAGCAACGCCACGCCACGGCTCCAATTATGTCACTGTACATTCATACACCATTCACACAGACCTGGGGATCACTTCTCCCTGGTCCTGGGGAACCCTTCTCCACCACAAATGAGGGTGACACCCCTTTTCTGGCAGGAATGTCACCCCCCACATTCCGAAATCATTAACAACACAAAAAAAAAAAAAAAATTGTCCAGCACAAAAAAAATAATTTCCAGCAACAAAACCCCCCCCCCCCCCCCAAAAAAAAAAGTCCTGCAAAAAAAAAAAAGTCCAGAAAAAAAAAAGGGGGAAACCAAATTAATGCCGCTGGCGTGACCCACGCCTGGGTCGCCCACGGCCACGGCCCCGGCTCCTCAGGGGAGACTCATGGGGAGGGGGGGTAATCCAGGGAAGGAGGAGCAGCCCCTGGTCTCTGCCCACCTGGCGGCCTGCCCTCCAAGGCCACGGCAATTCTGGTCAGGCCAGCACTTAGTGATGCCGTATTGGCCTGGATAGCCTGGGTGAGGGCCCTCACATCCTGCCCAACGTCTGCTGTAGTAGTCTGCAGTTCGTTTAGGCAGGTTGTAAGAGCCAGGGAGTGGCAGTCCAGGTCCCCAAGCGTATCCTTTATGGAGGACAGGCTCTCCTCCATCCGCACCAAAGTCTGGCTGAATGGCGGGCAGAACCTCGGCCACCCCCTGGTCTTCTGGGATGACTTCCTGCCTCCAGCTGATGCTTGTGGCCGGGGAGAAGGGGAGGCCCTTGGGAGGGGAGCCCTGTTGGGGGAGGAGTGGGAGGGGCTACCCCTTATGGAGGGCTGGCTGCTGCCAGCCAGAGGGGAAGACTCCTCCAAAAACAACAATCCACTGGCTGACATGACATCCTCCTCAAGCTCCTCCTCCTCCAACTCCTCTGAGGACTCTGGCCTTGTCTGGGGGTCCTCATCAGGCTGGTGTCCCAGGCATGGTGCGGTCAGGCCAGATGGCCCAGCACCCTCCTGCACATCTGTGGATGACACAAAACATTCACAGGTTGGAGGATCCACACACTTGCCACATATTCCTTTCCCCCCTCCCCCACACATGCTACACACCAGATAGGAAAAAAAAACCTTACCTGGCATCACGGCCTCCTGACTGGAGTCATAGCCAGGCAGGCCCTCCACTTGTTGTCTATTAAAGGTGTGGGCCACCGCACGCTCCTCCACTGTCAGCCTAACAGGGCATAGTGGGCCCCCTCCAGTGCCCCTGGCATTGGCTGCCATTTTGGCCAGCTTCCCACGGACCACACTCCGGAGATCATTGATTTTCTTTACGATCCCCTCGCGTGTCCGGGTCTCCCCCCCCCCCCCCCAATGCATTTATCTGGTCGGTAATGTTCTGCAAAATCTCCTTCTTCCTGGCCGGGGTGGTGTTGGCACTCTCCGGGCCCGGGCAATAATTTATTTATCCCCCAAAGAAAAATTGCTCTTCCGCTTCCTCTCAGTCATACTCATACAACAACTCTCTCCCAAACAATCACCAAAAATCACACACAAAAACATGCAGGAAAAATCAAGCAACAAAACAAACAAACAAAATCTATCAACCAAAAAATCTCACAACCAGTCACCAAAAGACACTATCAAATATATTCTACAAAACACTAGATCAAACAGTCAACAAATATCACAACGACAAGTCACAACGCAACAAACAACAGAACAAAAGCACCTTGCTGTATAGGAAGGGATACAAAGGGATGTACTTTTGCAAAGGAAGGGCGTTTGTGTCTGTCTATTTATGCTGTCTGCGTAGTACACTAAGTTGCCCGGGTCCACTTCCAATTTCACTGATTGCGCCGTTCCCGAGTTGTGAGCATGCGCACAGAGGTGCTGACCATGGTCTGCTTCATGTGCGCATGCGCGATCCGGCCGGCCCTTCATTTGCATGGGGTCACGGCTCATTTCAATGAAACACGCCCACGTCCTTCCCAATTTGAATTACTCCGCCTTACAACTCGGAATTTACGTTACACCGGCGCTAATTTCTGCGCAAATACTAAGAGGATACAATGATTGCACCTCTACATTGCGCCTCTACATTGCGCCGGTCTAACGTAAAGGAGGTGCGCTACGCTGGTCAAAATATGCGCCAATGTACGTGAATCTGGCCCTAAGTCTTCTTGCTCTCACTAGCAGGAGGCTTGATGCACTACATTATCTTCAGGACACTCTCGAGCATCCCCCTTACTGACACCCGTCCACTGACCCTTCTAGCTGAAGGGGGTGGCCCTCACTGTACAGGTCCCAAAGACACTGTACTTACAGTAGGCAGAATCAGATCCTTCCTAGTGTCTCATTTCAGTCAGCTCTGCAGGACCTCTGGGTTCAGCTTCTTTCTCTCTCTCTCTCTCTCTCTCTCTCTCTCTCTCGGCCCCTGAACCACCTTAAAGCAGATCATCTGCAGATGCAATGCACCCGTTAATGCATTCTGTTCACAGAAGAATTTCAAACTGATGTCAATCCAATGCCACTGAAACAAGCCCATAGCCCTTCAACACAGGTCCTTTTTTAAATCAGAAAAGCGTTTATTAAACGAACAACAGACATGTTGCAAACACATCGTACAGTACAGCACACACAATCACTTGTACACAGTAACAAAACACCGCCTAGGCAATTATACTTTGTTATGTACATTAACCCTCAATCTATAGTCTCTATATGAGTACTTCAGACATGTCCAGACGAGCACAGGGATACCCCGTAGTTGTGGCCAACCCACAGTACAATGCCCAACAGTGATATGAATACCTTGAGAAACAGGGTCCCAACTCAGGACGAAAGCTCTTTGCAGGGGGGGGGGTTACATCATCCCAGGTGCCATATTCCCTCTCCCACCAAGGGCCCGGCCCTTACCCAAGCAAACGATCCATTATCAGATCCACCGGGGCCAACCCCTGCACTGCCAACCACTTTGCCCAGATCTTTTCAAATTTTTTCACACACCCCCTATGTTGATATATGTATTTCTCCAGTCTAATTGTGTCTCCCATGTGATTTCACCATTCCCTCACAGTGGGGGGTTCCTCCGACTTCCAGTGCCGCAGAATAAGTTTCCGCGCCTGAAACAGGGCCCTCATTATCCCTAGCCTAGCTGGATCCTCCTCCGGCACATTATCAATAATTCCCAGCAGGCACAGCTTAGGATGTGGAGCTAGTTGCACCTGAAATACACGGTTGACAGTGTCCAAGACCTCCGTCCAATAAAGATGTAATTTGGGACACCTCCATAACATGTGGATCAGGTCACCATGATCCCTCTTGCACCTAGTGCAGGCGGGGTCCTCTTTCGTCCCCATTGCAACCAGCCTAGACGGTGTGTAATGCACACGCAGCAGAATGTACAGCTGCGACATCCTTTGGGCCACATTCAGAAAACTCAGGGGAACCGCCAAAAGAGCCTCTTCCCATTGGTCCTCCTCAAATGCTCCCACATCCCTCTCCCACTTTGCTATGATGCCTGCCGTGTTGTCAGGAAGAAATTTACTAAGGAGCATGGAGTAACTGCAGGATATGAAACCTTTAAATGAGGCCACGTCTCTCAAGTAGTTAAAAATTGGTGTGGTGCTCTGTACCCACTCCCCCCCCCCCACACCTGGGTTCTGACAGCATGTTGGAGTTTAAATTAATAAAACTGCATAGATGCAGGGAGCTGAAAGTCCGCCCTTATCTCCGCAAATGGGCGCAGCTTACCATCCCAGAAAATTTGCCTCATATAACTAATCCCGTACCGCTGCCATTTCTTACCGTATTGTAATTTTTCCAGCTCTGGGTAATGTTTATTCCCCCAAATGGGGCTAAATCTAGTGAAACCTTCCACCTGTTGCAATGTTCTAGTTTTATTCCATATTTTTTGCATTAGGTTATAGGTAGGGAACAGCTTATTAGACTTGGCAAATTTCAGTGCCTCTAGACCCTCCTCAACCTCCCCACCTGTTACCGAACAAAACAATTGTGCCACAGGGTCCACCAGGTTCAACACTGGTTTACTGGGGGGACTTAACACCCTAGCAATGTGTTGGAGCTGGGAAGCCAAATAATACAGCCATGGATTCGGGAGTGCAAGCCCCCCCCCGCCTCCTTTGGGCGTTGAAGCTGCTCCAGTTTCACCCTCGCTTTTGAGTTTAACCATATAAGGGACCTGAACATTGAGTTAATAACCCTGAACTGCTTAAGAGGGACAACCATGGGAGAGTTGTGTAGTACATAAAGGAGCTGTGGCATGAGGATCATTTTTATCAGATTAACCCTTCCCACCGGGGACACCTTCAATCTGGGCCACACCTTCACCCTGTCCCTACACCGATTCAACAGTGGGGACAGATTCAGGGCAATATACTCCAAAGGGTTAGGCGCAACCTGTACCCCCAGATACTTAAATTTCATGGTCACTGGAATATCCAACAAATGTGTCAACTGCTGGTCTGGCTTCCTGTCCAAGAACATGAGAGAGGAACACAGGTCCTTACTTTGTCTCAGGCCTCGAACACACGACCGAGGAACTCGTCTGGCGAAACACATCGTTTTCCTCGCCGAGTTCCTTTTTCGGCTGTCGAGGAACTCGACGAGACAATTTTCTCCATTCCTGTCGAAGGAAAAATGAGAACCTGCTCTCTTTTTGGCTCGTCGAGTTTCTCGACAGTTTCCTCGTCGAAAAATGTACACACGACCGCTTTCCTCGGCAAAACACGTCTCCCAACAAGTTTCTTGCTGGATTCTGCGGAGGAAACCGGTCGTGTGTACGAGTCCTCAGGCTGGTTTGCAGGGGTGAGAATCATGGTTACTAAAAAAGCAAGGTAACTTTGCCTTTTCCTTACAAACATGGGACCAATCTCCTGACCGGGGTATCATGTCCTACTGATTGTGATTTATATTTTGATTTGTATCTCTTGAAACTGAATAATTATTATTGAAAAAAATAATAATACATGATTTAAAACTTTAAATAGTCCACACTAACAAATATTTTCTTTGTTTTCAGTATAAGAAATTAGCCTGTCAATGCCAATAAGCCAGTCATTACACCAAAGACACCGACCAGCCAGCCACAACAGCAGCTGAGTAAAGAGCTGGTTTCAGTGGTTTTTCCGAAGATACGGGAATGTACCCAAGATGGGCCAAACTGTACGTTTTTTTTGTTTGTTACCGTTTTTATTTTTTATTTTCATATTCACAATTGAAAGCATAGTTATGTAAACTAAAAAGTCCTCAGACCCAGATAACCTTGTGACTGGGTCGCTAAATAAAATGAGGCTTGGTTCATAAAGCTTTTTCACCAGCATAAGTATACGTCTTTTCAAAATTGTAGTTATGTTTGGCTATGGCCAATGTGGTTTGAGCATGACAGTCATGTGGCTGAAAATACCCTTGTTCAGATGTTAATCTTTGTGAATTGTCAATAAAAATGTGAAGATAAAGTCCAGCCATTGCCAGAAGCGACATGTTAAAAAGCAGTATATAAAAGATTTGTAAGCATCATAAAGAAAGTGAAAAGTCTACGCAGTTCCTTATTACCAAATGAAGGTTTCCTGTCAGCTTCATCCCACAATGCAAAGCCATAAGGCAGTTATAAAAAATAAGGATGATTGGATTTTTTTTTTTTTTAATCAGAATAAAGTTTATTTCCAACTTTTAACGGTAGAATAAACAATGCAGATTCCTAAGTATTGCATTTATACAATACCTTCACAGAATACTGCTATACCTTCTGCATCCACAAGGTGGCCACAAAACTCCAATTTAGGCACCATGAATTGGCATTTTGCTAAGTTCACTTTCAGACCCTGTTCTTGGAGTCTTGCCAACACAAGCTCCACATTCTGTTTGTGTTCCTGGTCATTCCGTCCCGTGATGAGCATGTCATCTAGCAGGCACTGCGTGAAAGGAAAGTCCGCCAAAATCTCGTCCATTTTTCGTTGGCTGGGGCAGAGGCCACCCCAAACACCATCCGATTGCATTCATACAGTCCCTTGTGGGTGTTGATGGTCAGAAACTTGCGGGAAGAAGGATGGACCTCAAACTGTAAATATGCTTGTTTGAGATCAAGCTTGGTGAACTTTTGACCCCCTGCAAGAGAGGCAAAAATGTCATCTACTCTGGGTAGGGGATACTGGTCTATTTCCAGTTGAGAGTTCAGTGCCATGCGGAAATCGCCACAAATGCGCAAGTCCCCATTAGCTTTCTTTACCGGTACAACTGGTGATGCCCACTCGCTGTGCTCTACCTTTGAGATGACACCTTGTTCCTCCAGCCGACTTAGTTCTGCTTCCACACCTGCTCGGAGTGCGAAAGGTACTGTCCGAGCTTGGAAGAACTTAGGTTGAGCGTTGGGTTTCAGCTTGAGTCTCACACAGTCATGTTTTATTTTTCCCAACTGGTCATCAAAAACCTTTGGGAACCGCTGCTTCAGGGACACCACCCATCTCTCATTATCTCCTAATGGAATGGTGACGGTGTTACTTATGGCGATGTCTGGCATACCAAAGTGAGCAATCCAGTCTCTCCCAAAGAGAGGGGGTCCCCCATTTTTCAGGATATATAATGGCAGTCTCTTTGTCTGACCCTTGTACAATACCTTTACTTTTGCGTAACCCAGTGGGTGGAGTATCTGCTTTGAGTATGTCTGCAGTTTGATTGGTATTGGGCGGACAGTTCTTCGGGTTTGAAGTTGTCTCCATTGTTTCTGGGTGATAACTGAAACTGCTGCTCCTGTGTCTACATCCATCTTGAGTTTCTTTCCCTCAATGGTTACATCTACAGTCATTGCGGAGGGTGCTGCATGCATATGATGTATGTCTAACCTGTGGAGCACTTCCTCATCCTCTGACTCAGATGATGATGTATATCTTCCCATCATATATGTCTTTGTCTTGGGGTTCAGAGGTTGTTTATCTCGCACCTTCTTGCTACGGCAAACTCGTTTCAGATGGCCGGTCCTACCGTAATTATGACAGGTCTGATTCTTAAACCGGCAGACTTTGTGGTCATGGTCTGTATTCCCAATTCACCAGTCAGGAGTTTCAGCGTTTCCTGACTGCCCACAACATCAAGCACAAGTTGACCGCACCTTACCACCCAGCTACAAATAGTCAAGCAGAGAGGTTTGTGCAGACTTTCAAACGCTATTTCAAAGCTACAGTGGCTGCAAGTAAACAACAATCTCTGTCACCCCAGCAGCTGGACTCCTTCCTTTCTGCTTACAGAAGCACGCCACATGCAACCACTGGGAAAACTCCAGCAGAACTCGTTCTGGGTCGGCAGCCATGGACTGTTTTGGATATGCTCTGCCCTCAAACGGTCCAGGAACATGTACTGCAGTCCCAAGACAAGATGGTCAAACACAATGAGCTTCCCGGATTCAATGCCCAACAAAAGGTATGGGCCCGATCTTATGGGGCTTCCAACACCCGTTGGCTTCCTGCTGTCATTGCAGAGACTTTGGGACCCAAGATGTACAAGGTCCGCCTGGAAGATGGTTCCATTTGCAGACGTCATGCGGATCAACTGCGTCCTCGTTCTCAACTGCCCGAATCCCTGATGCCAGCTGAACCACCAGTGTCTCAAGGATCTGCTCCCAGCGGATCAGGATGCACAGAGACTGATGATTGTGGGGACTCTGAACTTTTGAACTCAGCTCCAGCAGAGCCCTCCAGCTCTGGTCCGGAGGTCTGTTTACCCTCTGAGTTGGGGGATCCCTTCTTGGCCCCGCCGGTACCCATTCCGGCCAGCCCTGTTTCCTCCGGTCCCGAATCGCTGGATGCCCGGCCTCAACGACACTGTCGCCCTCCTGACCGGTTGCAGTTGCAAAAGCGGTTACGAGGCTTTCGACAGGGCCGACGGAAGTGATTCAATGACATATTAACCCCGCAACTGTCCCTGGAAGCTTGAAGTCCTGTAATTCTCCTGTGTTTGGAGGACTGTTATTGGACAGTTATCAGTTAATGTTTTGTGCCTGTTATTGTTTTATTGTGTTTTTTTTTTTTGTTTTTTTTTTTGTTTTTTTGAGGGATGGATGGAAGGTGTTATACCTGAAGGGTTCCACATGTACTGGCACTTTAAGGCTGGCTCCACCCAGCAGTGATGGCAAGGGTCAAGGGGTACAGTGGCCATCTTAGAGTGTGCTCATGTAGGAAGCAGATAAGATGTACTGTCCTGAGATGCATGTTGCAGTGTACAGCCTGTACTGAAATAAACATCCATTGCTCCAGACCATGTCTTGTGTCTCTCACAACACACAGGACATCACAAATACAAAGTAGAATAATGTTCTTGCACATAGCCAAAGCAGGTTTATAAAACAAATTGAACCTAAGATGTCATTAGTCATTAAATCTCACAGTGTATGCACCCCTAGATATAGTTTAGGAAGACATTCTCATCATATCACTAAAAATGCATAGGTGTGAATCCAGCCTTACCATGACGAACTTCAGAACAAAATCATTGAAGTCACCGTTTCTGTTAAATACATTGGGACTCCCTGTTTCTGGGGAATGGTTTTCACATACATTTTTTTTTTCCATTCTTTAACATTCCTTAACATCTAGGTCTGACAAGTTGTTATGTGAGATTATCAGTCCCATTTAGCTTTAGCAATATGAACATGTGAAAACCCAGCAAATGGTTTACCTATTTTACTTAATTAACCGTTTGCCGACTGCCTCACGCACTTATACGTCAGCAGAAGGTATATATACGTTACTTTTAACTTGCCGCCTAGCAGTCCCGCGTGCGCTGACAGCGGGAAACGTGCACGCCCGCAGCGGTCTCCATGACAGTGCCCGCAGGACCAGCGGACTCCATGTCCGTCGGTGTCCCGCGATCGTGTCATAGAACGGGAGAATTGGGGATGCCTTTGTAAACAAGGCATCTCCCTGCTCTGCCTAGTGACAGGACACTGATCGTCTGCTCCCTCTCATACTGGTCGCAGTATGGACTGCGGGGGCTGTTGTTGGGAGAAAAACAGGCAAAACCTTATATAATGTATACCTGTATGTCCTGTCATTATGTTGTCTATTACTAATCTCATCAACACTTTCCTTTTCAGGTTCATTTCTGACTTGAAGTGGAGTTGGCAGGCCACAAACGCCATCTTTAAAAAGATGAAGGTAAGACTTTCAGTATATAACTAAGTACAGCCATGGGGTTGTGATAAAAAATAAACTGGGGGACAGCTTGATTATTTGACTGGTCGAACACACATGACCAGCTCTCCTCCAATCACAGAGCAGCTTAATGAACAACCACAGAGTACACAGCATGACCCCCACATTGTAAGTTAGCTATAAAATGTGGACCCCAGTGTGCATAGCCCTATGGAGTATAATGGAGAGCAGATGGCGATATCTGCTCTCTGTTACAAATAGGCCCCTAAATTTACTTCTGTCCACAATAGCTTCTTCCTCAGTTTTTTAATTGTATTTTTGCAGATAGAAAACCAGATTCCAGAGAACTTTTTCTACAGCACCAATGGCAATTATGACTCGGACAGCCCAAATGCAGCTACTGCCTTTATTAAAAAGTTCTCAATTGGATCCTGACTTACAGAGGATTGTGCCAGAAAGTACGTTTCCATTATTACTTCTTTCTATTTTGTTTTTTTTCTATGGAGAAATCACATCAGCTGTAAATGAATGGTGCTGCCTGGTCTGAACATCCTATAAAGTCTATTGCCAGTTTTAGTTGTCTGTTCATTATATTTATACTTGTTACTTGGAAGATGCCCAGTGGACTTACATTCAGGCAAGGCATGACTTTGCATATATGAAGGTAAGAGCATTCAACTAGAACTAGACTTGAATTGTTATCAATACTTTATCACCCAGTAAGCCCTGTTTCATATTGATGCAATTTTGTATGTGTTCCAAAACACACAGAATCAAATTAAAAGTGAAATAACACAATTTTCTATTGTGGCCATTCACATATATGCACTCCAAAAACAAGTTTTTTTTTTAAAGAAAAATAGGTCCTGTGTGTCTGGTGTGGTGCGATGCAATTTTTATCTCTATATAGTCTAATGGAAGCTACATGGAAAATGCATAGGTGTTCAAAGACTAAGTGATTCCAGTGCTATCTCTAGCAGGCTATAGTGTCTTTCTGAGCTGATTTTCAGAGAGAGAGAGAAAGAGAGAGATAAAGAGAGTATCATAACTGTATCCAAATTGCATTGGAATCACACCTGAATCCACATGAAATCACATTAGACATTATCCTTGAAATCATACTAAAATCCTCAGTTAAATTGCACTGGATAAGTGTGAACCTAGGCTAAGGGTTTGTTTACACAAGCAGTATTGCCCAACACTGTTTAAATCCAAGAACATGGAAAATAGCCTTGTTTCCTATTGTTTCAGATCACACCAATGCCCTCTATTGGTTTGCGCTGAAAAAAATAATAGGACATACTAATTAGCATATGTAACGGTCACATATCTCAGTCTGTCACGGTGCATTCCGTTACATTGGTGGCACAGCAGTGGGATGATTCCATCTTCAGAAAGATGGCTACAAGGACACATGACAATGGAGACGCTGTATGAACGGATGAAGCTCTCTTCCCTCATGGACTTACTGAAGAGCCGGGGCAGACCGGCCAGCAACCGTAAGAAAAGGGACATTATCGCAGAACTGGTCGAAATGAATAGAGCTAAGAGGCCCAGCGTAACAGACAGGACACCCGAGGAAGAATTTTTTGATCAGGCTGTTAAACATGGACTGGCACAATATGGTCCTAATCCTCCGCCGGAGATCATAGACCGAGTTATAGCGGCTGTGGATGCCACCTTGCGACAGCGAAGAAGTGCTGCAGCAGCTGAAGAGAGAGGAGAGGTGCAGATACCAGTCTCCATGGAAGAGGAATTCCAAAGGAGGTTACAAGATATGCGGATACAGCATAGAGGACCAGTATCAGAGGAGGTCCTGTTGGGATGGTCGGATGTGATTCGGTGCCAACTCTGGAAGGAAGCGTTAGCTCTGGAGCAGCAACACCAAGGAAAGGTCCTGCCCTCCATCTATGCAAGGTACTGGCCGCAGTATGACGTACGAATGCTGTTGTTGGGGGAACAACCGAAGCAGGAGTGGATAGCCGAGTTAAGCAGGCTGATCCGGGCAGAGATGCAGCTGGATGAGAGCTACAGAGCCCTCCGGTGGTATGTAGCCCAAGAGTGCCCGTGGTCAGCGGATGACAGCCCCACAGAAGGCTATGACTATGATGGCCTGGGATTGTTGTATTGGAGGATGTCCAGTGATCCCGACTTTGGGGATGATCGGAGTGGCGCTTGGAGGACATAATGGAGCACAGAGAGGAAAAATTAAATATCTTGGGAGGCCACTGGTCACAGGAAGATTTGGAATTTCTGGCCATTCGGGAATGGGAGCTGGAGGTCGCCTACAGACAGCTGCTAGACTCGGCTCAGCAGCAGGGTGGGGCTCCCATTGCCTGGGACTATGAGGAAAGGTCAGATAACTGTGAAATCATGGCTGATGAATCGGCAGTGGAAAATATGGAGATTTTCATCCCTAAAGCCGAAGCGGATGGTGTGGAGTTCCAGAGAGCCGGGCGGTTGGCCCCTCTCTCCAACAACAAGCTGAGGTGGTAAAGCTTTTACCCCCAGCTGAATCACTGGCAACAGAACAGAGGGTCACGGACCTCTGCTCTCCACTAACGGAAGAGGGGACCCTGTGGTGGTGGATGGGACTGTGGTCTCCACTCACAGCAACCCAGCGGAAGAGCTGGCAACAGAACAGAGGGTCACGGACCTCTGCTCTCCACTAACGGAAGAGGGGGACCCTGTGGTGGTGGATGGGACTGTGGTCTCCACTCACAGCAACCCAGCAGAAGAGCTGGCAACAGAGCATAGTGTCATAGGCCTCTGCTCCTCACTAACAGAAGAGGGGGACCCTGTGGTAGTGGATGGGACTGTGGTCTCCACTCACAGCAACCCAATGGAAGAGCTGGCAACAGAGCAGAGTGTCATAGGCCTCTGCTCCTCACTAACAGAAGAGGGGGTTCCTGGGGTAGTGGATGGGACTTCAGTCTCCACTGGCACAACCCCAGAAAATGGTACAGGACTGGGACAGGAGGATGTCTGCTTTGCTTTGCAAGCACCGGGGGGTTTTCACCAAGCACCAGTGGATGGGACTTCAGTCTCCACTGGTATACCCCAGGAAGGGGGGCAGTTGGCCCAGACCCCCAACAGCATTATGGACTGAGCCCAGCTACCCTGCCTTCTCCCCAGCGGCAGGTGTGTTCTCTGAGAGAGGCAGAGGTTGGCGGGGTGAGTAATGCTCAGTTTGGAGCCATTTATTTGGGGTACAGTATGGATACCAGCATTGGAGGACGGGAACTACTGACGGACTTCGGAGTCAACCCGTTTGGGGTTACCACCTGTGTCCGTCTCCCACCGAAAGGGGAGAGATGTAACGGAATGCACCGTGACAGACTGAGATATTCCTATGTCTAGGGTCACCTTATGTCCACTAGGGCCATAGGGTGACAAAGAATCATAATTCATATGTTACAGAAGACATTAATAAGGGACATTAATAATAATTCATGTTTGCAGGATGTCTTCAAATACCAAAAGCGGTTAGCTATTCAATCTGGGCACACATGATTTGGAAAGGTGTTAATCCAGATCTACAAGACCAGAGTGAGTCATACCTTTGTATAATATGCTATTGAAATATCTTAAGGTGTTAGCTATTCTCTGTAAAGACATTCCGTTGAAGGTGTGGATTGCACCCACTCTCACAAGACTCTGCCATTGTGTGATAAAGCTGCCTAGATAAACTTATTCAACTAGATGTCTGTGTTATTATTAAAGGTTAATTGAACACTATTGAAGATGCGGTGCCGACCGGTCTACCTCGTTAGCTTACCTGAATGCCTTTTAGAGTGTTATTGAAGCCCCCCATGGTGTGAAGGGGGGTGGAGACTACATTGTCCTGTGATTAACTGCATTATGCTTGAGACTGTATAAGAAGCTGAGAAAATACTAATAAATTGTCATATCTTTGGAAGCAAGAACGGAGCTCTGTCTCGTCTTATTCTGGGAAAGGATATGGATCGTGTATGCAATATTGTCGGAGTGTGTCAGATAAGCTTGTCGTGGTTGGATGGAAAGTCGTAAGCGGTGGTGACCATTACAGTATACATTACAAAAAAAAGAGAAAGGGGTAATAAATGCACTGGAACACCTGCAATTACATGCAATTTAAAGTAGAGCTCTGCCCCAAAATTACACTTTTAAAATAAAAATACACAAGCTTAAAGGGTCACTAAAGGAAAAAATTTTATCAGCTAGGTAGCTTCCCTTACCTTAGTGCAATGCTGTATTAATTTCCTGCTTCTTCATATTTTCTCTGCAGTCGATTTATCTATTGTCCTTTCTCCCCACTTCCGGGTTGTGTATCTTAAATAAAGCAGGCAGAGCGAGGATTCATGTGATTCATGTGTACTTCTGACTACAGATCTGCGTGAGGACGTTCTCTACGTCTTGCAGACTGTAAGGAGTTGAGACATGGTGGGTGTGTCTCTGGCTGGCTGTGTGGGTGGGTTGAATTGGTATAGTGGGAGGTAGGAGGTATAATGGGCGGGTTATGCAAATTTTAAACAAGCGTGCTCGTCCCGCTTTTTCTTTACTGCGCATGCACGATGCTGGGAATTGTAGTTCCCAGCGTGACGGCGACGTCGCTCTCATGCCCGAGCGCTGCCATTCAGGAAATGAAAACCTGAAATGAAAGCAGCCAGATGACGGTAAGAGAGGGGAAGGCATGAATCCCCTGTCACTGTATTTTAAAAGAAATAATTATACTATTCCTTGTTTGAACAATACAACACTGCATTCTAGCTTAAAAAACTTTTGCCTTTAGTGATCCTTTAATGTATTCTAGTAAGTTAGTCTGTAAACTAAGGTCCGTTTTGTTATGTTATTACAGCATTTTGAAAGTTTATAAACTAGCATGAGACCGTGGCCATTTTAAGTGTGGGCATATCAAGCCAGACTGTATTACTTCCTGGATTTCAGCTTTGCAGATCTCGCACATGCTCAGTGCTGTACAAGCAGTGTAATAGGTTTCAGGTCAGGTTTCCACAGCAACGGCAGTGTCAGACGAAGTTGCCGCCCCTTATGCAAACCTTTCCTGAAATAACCCATTAAAAGTTGATATGCAGAGGGGAATAGGGATTGCCGATCGCTGAAAGTAAATTACATTAAAAGTTGATAATAAAAAACAATGACATCGCCCACTAAAAGTTGATAAGCAGGCATGGAGGGGGGGGGGGGGGGGGGGGTTATTGCCAATCGACGAAGTTGATAATCCGGGGGGGGGGGGAGGGGTTTCCGATCGCTGAAAGCAAATGGAGAGAAATGACAATCAACCGGCAATCGCCGAATATAAATGACACTGACATCGCACATTAAAAGTTGATAAGCGCGGGGGGGGGGGGGGGTTCTGTTCTGCCGCTGATCGCTGAAAGTAAATGACAATCAATGACATCGCCCATTGGCCATTAAAAGGTTCACAAGCTGGGGGGAGGGGGGTGCCGTTGATCGCATATATATGACAATGACATCACAATGACAACTTATAAAACGTCATGCCGCCAATCGCTGAAAGTAAATTACATTCAATGACATTGCCTGGTCAAAGGCGATGGGGGGGGGGGGGGCTTGCTGCCGATCACCGAATATAAATGACACTGACATCATACATTAAAAGTTGCTAAAGGGGGGGTGTTAGCCGCTGATCGCTGAAAGTAAATGAAAATCAATATAAATATAAAGTAAATCAATCAATATGACAGCGCTCATTAAAATTAGATAAGCGGGGGGTTCCGCCGATCGCCGGATATAAAAGACACTGACATCGACCAATGTGAGTTGAGACGCGTGGGGTTGCCACCGATCACCCAACATAAAATACAATGAGAGGCGGGGGGGTGCCACGAACGACCAACATAAAAAAAACAAAGCCACCACACACTGCCATCGCACATGAAGGGGTGGGTGCCGCCGATCACCAAACATACACTGCCATCGCACACTATAATTCGAGGAGTCGGGGGGCGGCGATCGGCCAACATAAAAGACAATAGACATGATGGGTGCTGCAGATCGCCCAACATACACTGCCATCGGACATGAACACTGAGAAGGGGGGTTTCTGCCGATCGGCTAGCATAGAAGACACTGAGAAGGAGGGGGAGTGCTGCCGATTGCCCATCATAGAGGAAGAGAAGACACTGAGAAACGGGGGGGGGGAATTTTGGGGGGGGGAAGGGGGGGGGGGTTGGGGGGGGGGGGGGGGGGGGGGGTGGGGGCCCGATCGGGTACCCATCATAGAAGAATAGGAGACACTGAAAAGCGGGGAGGTGCTGCCGATCGGCCATCATAGAAGACACTGATAAGATAAGGGGGAGGTGGGTGTTTGCCACCGATCGCCCATCATAGAAGACACTGAGAATGGGGGGTGCTGCCGATCGCCCATCATGCAAGAGTAGAAGACACTGAGAAGCGGGGGGGGTGCTGCCCATCAGCCATCATCGAAGAATGAGGCGCGGGGGCTGAGAAGCGGGAGATGGGGGTGCGCGCCGATCGCCGAAATTAAAACAAAAAAAAACATCTAAAAATATTTTTTAAAAATGCTATTCGCATTACCTGGTCATTGTTACCCTGTTTATTTTATTTTCCTAAATAGCTAAGGTGTGGGGCCACTCGGTGACATCACCTGTATATTTGTCCATAAATAATGGGGAAAAAATAGGAAATTTCAACAAAAGACAATCTGCCATATCAGTGAATTTCCAACCATTTGAAGCTCCAATTTTCAATGTTGTTGCAACTTCCTTTGTCTGGAAGGAATAGGATCTGCTTCTATCTGAGCCTTCAGTACATCCAGGATGTCACATCGAAAATCGAAAATCCTTGTACTACCTTTATTGGTAGGTTTTAAAATAGTCTGCGTTCTTGAGGGAAACATGAAAACGGGATGCATGTTGAAAAGAATATTAGACATTGTTAGACATTGTTAGGTTTGTTTCTGTCACTTGAGATAATCTTCATAGGAGGAATATTATATGAAGGAATAGGTGATTTATTACATTTTGGTTGGTTTCCTCTGTCCTTGGTCTTTGAAAAAGTTTAGATGTAAAGCTGCCTCTCATCTAGGGTATAAAACACTCTTCCTTCCCTATAGTACTGACACACACCTTTATGCTTTTCATGTCTGATATGTTTCACACTTAATGGCAGCTATGACAATAGGGGGGAATTACGATAATATGTGGTGCTTTGGTGCATACCGCTGGTGTTTTTTTTGGGGGTGGGGATGGGGGGGGGCAGCAAACAGCCACCATTGGTCAGTCGGTCGGCGGCATCCCCCGGCAGTGGCTCCTGTGACCTTTCCTCCTCTGGTTCAGTGGCGGGCAGCGGGTGGGAGCGGCTCCTGTGTCCTCTACTCCTCAGCTTCGGCACCGGGCAGTGGGTGGGTTGTGGGCAGCGGCTCCTGTGTCCTCTCCTTCTCAGTTTCAGCAGTGGGCAGTGCAACTTCTGTGTCCTCTCCTCCTTGGTCATGTGTTGCGGGCAGTGCCTCCTCCCTCCTCCTCGTGATTGGCTCGGGAGAAGGATCAGTGTGGCGATATCGAATATTCATTCACTATTGTCACACAACTGGGAGAGCACTGCGCCCCAAGCCCACCCTTTTTTGAAACCAAAATCCCTGCCGGCAGACAGCGCGGTGACGGTGACGTTGACGCCGCCAAATCCCCGCACCAGGAAGTAAAACACTTCCGCGCATGAGTCGAATCCATTCGACACATGTGCGGGCAGATATGTCTGCTGGTTAGCGTACTAACCAGCAGACATATCGGTCCGACGGGTTCCCAGCAGACAGATTTTAAAGCAGGCTTTAAAATCTGTCTGCTGGCCAAATCCGTCGGCTCGCCCGTACACACGATCGAATCTGTCTGCTGAGCCGGTCTCTGTCAGACCGTTTTCAGCAGATAGATTTGATCATGTGTATGCGGCCTAAAACAGTAAACGCATCCCTATTTTATAATTTTTTTATGCATTGTGATTACAAGAATTTGGCCTGGTGAAAGTTTGCAGGGTTCACAAAGCTCAAACACACAGGATTTGCAGCGAACTCATGACAGATCCAAACCTTAACCTCATGCCTACTGGTTGGTAAGCTGCAATATATTACATTTTTGTTCTTGAGCTTGGATAAACGCTTAAACGATTCCTAATTATAATTCACTCCTCATATAAAGACACTGCAAAGGCAATGATGTATAATTATTCCTCAGCCTAATTTGATTTTTTTGGAAAATTACAGTTTACATTATGAAATTGACAATACTGAAAACTGTCTATATTTCACAGATTCATTTACTGCTTATGGAACACTTTGTGTGTGTAATATTCATTTTCAGTTGATAACGTTTGAGAGGGTCAGAGATTTTTTATTTTCCTTCCCCATAACTTCCCATAACAGTGAAATGTTATCTCCTGTACAGAGACTGGAGTATATTGTAAAGGATCATGATAATCCATCTCTTCTCTATAGCAAAGGGCATTGCTGATAAATCTCCACAGAAGTTATTCAAATAAGTACTGTTTTAGGATCGATTTAATAAGTTACACGTGTCTAATTAAAATTAGTAAGATAGACAGCAGGTTCCGTATATGAAATGGTTCATAATAGTTATATTGTGTACATTTAGTAATGGAAGTTGCTGAATGAGTTTTTCTTAAATGCTGAATTAAACAAAATAGGTAAGAGATAACATTACCATGCAGATGGAAGCATAACTGCTCATTAGTCCTTATGAATACTAAAATATTGTGGAGGCTGGCTAAGTGAAGCCTGACCTTTCCTTACGTACTACCTCTGAAAGTTCTCATCGTGAACTTCCTCTTTGATGCTTTGGTTAATTGGGAACCTGATTTTTTTTCAATGATATCAAACACAGCAACAAACTGACAGTAAATGTCACAGCAAATTGTCAGCCTTCACTGCTGGTCATGCTTAATTTTTCTACCAGTGTGCAACATTCTCAGCCATTGTTATTCTTCCTTTTTTTCTTTATTTTCCTTTTTTTAATTGCCTTGTTAAATAGCTGTGAACACTAAATTTTACAAACAATAATTTACACCCAGGCTCTGCCCTTTGGCCAACATTAGCAGACTAATTGTATCAGGAAGCCTATTAAAGTGACTAACAAATTATGCCCAAGAAAAGTTGAGTCAAAACACAAATGGAAATGTATTGAATATTTACTTAAAATGTATGACATCCATATCTCTAAATATCTATATACATATATATATATAATATATATATATATATATATTATATATATATATATATATATACTACACACACACACACACCGTGCCTTGGATTGTATGTAATACACTACTAACCAAAGTGGCCAAATAATTGTGAAGATAAGGAAATAAAAAAAAATTTTTTCAATTTTTTTTACAAAAAATAACTGACATGAAGAGTGCATGGGCATTTGTATTCAGCACCTCCTTACTCTGAACCCCCAAATAATATCTAGCGGTAACCAATTACCTTCAGAATTTACCTAATAGTAAATAGAGTCCACCTGTGTGTAACTTAATCTCAGTATGCATACAGTTCTGTGAAACCTCAGAGGTTTTTTATTGAACCTTAGCCCCTTTCACCCCAAATGGACTGGGGAGGGAGGCCGCTGGTGGCGTATTATGCGCCGCTAAAAATAACTCGGCGCTATAACCGTCGGATTTGCTGCAGGATTCGGCCACTAGCGGTGGTAGTGTTAACACCCCCGCTAGCGGCCAATAAAGGGTTAATACCTCCCGCAATGCACCCCTCATGGATTACTGCAGTATCCATTGTTTTAAATGGGAAGGAGCGGTATACATACCGCTCCTCTCACAAGTTCCAAAGATGCTGCTTGCAGGAGATTTTTTTTCTCTCTCTCTCAGCAGCGCATCGCCTCAGTGTGAGAGCCCTCGGGCTTTCATATTGAGAAGGATGGGCAGGAGTTTTTCAGGCGGTAATAGCAGCGCTATTTTTAGTGCTGTAATGCCTGAAAAACTCCTCAGTGTAAAAGGGGCCTTAGTGAACAAACACCCTCATAAAGACCAAGGAGCACACCAGACAGGTCAGGAATAAAGTGGTGGAGAAGGTTAAAGCAGGGTTAAGTTATAAAAAAAATAATCTCAAAACTTTGAACATCTCAAGGAGCACTGTTCAATCCATCCTGCGAAAATAGAAAGAGTATAGCACAACTGCAAACCTACCAAGACATGGCCATCCTCCTAAACTGACAGGCCGGGTAAGGAGAGCATTAATCAGAGAAGCAGCCCATGGTAACTCTGGAGGAGCTGCAGAGATCCACAGCTCAGATGGGAGAATCTGTTCCACAAGACAACTATTATGCCGCGTACACAACAATCGTAAATTCCGACAAGAAAAGTCTGATGTGAGCTTTTGTGTTGGAAATTCTGACCCGTGTGTATGTTCCATCAGACTTTTGCTGTTGGAATTTCCGCCAAGAAAATATTGAAAGCAGGTTCTCTATTTTTCCCAATGGAAAACGGTCCTATTGAAAAATCCGCTCATCTGTATGCAATTCCAACACGCAAAAAAACATGCATGCTCAGAATCAAGTAGAAGAGCCGAACTGGCCATTGAACTTGTTTGATCTCGGCTCATCGTACATCTTGTACATCAACGCGTTCTTGACGGTCATAGAATTTTCGATAAGATTTTTGTGTGACCGTGTGTATGCAACACAAGTTTTGAGCCAACATTACGTTAGAAAAAAATCCACGGTTTCTTGTCGGAATTTCAGATTGTGTGTACACGTCATTAGTTTGCACTCCACAAATCTGGCCTTTATGGAAGAGAGGCAAGAAGAAAGCCATTGTTGAAAGAAAGCCGCAAGAAGTCTGTGAATGCAGTTTGCAAAAAGCCATGGATGGGGGACACAGCAAAGGAAGATCCTCAGAGAGTTCTTTGCCTTGAGGTGCCATGTTTAACTTCCAGTGATCAGTTTGAGAGAGAGTGAGAGAGCGATAACACACCAAATTGAATACACCTGCCCCCAGCACCCCATTCACACTTGAGACCTTGTAACACAAACAAGTCACAAGACAATCGGGGAGAAAAAAGGCTAATTGGCCCAATGTAAACATTTTCACTTAGGGGTGTGTACTCATTTTTTTTGCCAGCCGTTTAGAACATCAATGGTTGTGTGTTGAGTTATTTCCAGAGGACAGCAACTTTACACTACTTTACATTGTAGTGAAGTGTCTTTTCTTCAGTGTTGTCACATAAAAGGATAAAACAAAAAATGTATATACTGTATATATTGACAGGCAGATGTTCTGTCACTGTCTAACTATGCATGTTATAATATGGATAGAGCATGGGCTAGCATGCAAATTGTCTCTGAAGAGGTGTGGGACTGATTGGTAAGGTGGGTGATACTCAAAAAAGGGCAATGGGTGTGGAAGCCTCCTCCCCCCCCACTTAGTGAGAGTTGGCTGCAGAGAGCTGCTGTGTGTCTATAGAGACACAATATGTGTCTGCCTGCTGGCCTGTCTGGCCTCAAGAACATGATCCAGAATGCCATCTAATGAGAGTGTGGAACAAGATCTGTTACAAGGAGAAACATTGCTGCAAGAGGCAGATAGCCGGTACAGCCCAAGATGGACAAATCAATAACCAGGAGGTTGTGGGAGACAAAATGAAGGCCTGAGTGGGACAAACTTTCTGTCACAGATTAGCTACAGAGCAGATCTGTCATCTGTGGTTCCACGGTTTCCTGTGGTTCCAGGAGCTTTAGGTTTGTTTTGTGCCACGTAGATGCTTTGGGCCCCCTGTTACTTGCAGTTCTACACGCATGTGCTCTGTTGGATCTCCTTATTGAACAGAGCAGCTGTTGAAGTCACCTACCAATAGGGA